>JAMKCH010029185.1:0-62847 GCA_023653785.1 Ophioderma brevispina
TTAAGTTGCTTTGTAAAATACAGTTTTTTAAGCCAATTAAAGATCGCCATAGGGGGGAAATTCTCAAGACCCACATAGCCAAATCTGAGAGATGGTGGAATGATAGTTCTTGTAAAAACATTTAAAGTATTGTTGGAAAAAAACCAAAAAAAATATAATATTCCTATTGAAAATTAATGCTACAACACAAAACGGGCAGTGCAAAAATGAAGGAAAATTTCAGAAATTTTCTGGTCAATTTTGGGGTATTATTAAGATCAAAATAGAGGGGGGCTATAAAAGCCAAACTAAGGGGGTCAGTTGAAAACTTTGTGTGCAGTTATCTTTCATCACCTTCATGTCCTCACAGCAAAAAAATGAACCAATTTTGGCCAACCTTCATGTTCCAGCCACTGCTGGTTCTATCAGTCATAAACACTTAAGAGTAACAACTCCATGTGTGACAAAAATCCATGTTATGCCACTACCTATATTAGTGTAAAATTACTAGTGCATTGCTATAGAAAGAACTGCAGAGGGTCAGGGTCACTCTAGCCAAAACATAAACATCAGGCCTACAACCTAAGCAACCTGTGGGTATATCTAGATTATGACCTTGATGTCCAAAAAATGGTTCCCTATTTCTTGGTAGAGACCTTACTAACAAGGCATGCAAAGAGTCGCCAGGCAACTACAGTGAACCAAGAGAATTGATTAGTCTAACAAGAAATTGTTACAAGTTTACCAAGTGTAAACTTTCTGGCGTTTCTTCGTAGGTTTATTTTTGGGGGGACTCTGTTTCTGGCGTGTTAATGTATTCCAAGGGAGGGTGAGTGATTTGGGCCCTATAGCCCTTTTGCTCAACTCCTCCATAGAACTGTTTTGTTTTCATACTGTGGAGTAATGGGGAAATAAAGTTTGATTGAAACATATTGATCTATAACCCCGCAACTCTTTAGAGACGTACGTCGTAAGCCAAAAAAATATTAAACTATACATCACAGGGTCCCCGGACCGCGAGTGTCCTCTTGCCCGTCGCCGTTTGTGAATGGGGCCAAAATGTCACGAGGGCACATGAGGTCACCAACATGGTCACCCCACCCCCCCCTCCTTCACCAAGGACATATCGTATCCCTTACGGAACTCATAACGGCATGCAATATTTAAGGGTTAACATTTTGACTGGCCAAAGGTCACATGAAGGTCATCAAGGTCACACGAGGTCACCAACATGTCACTACACCCCGCCCCATCCTTCCACCATAAGGTACATCATTGTATCCTTTATGGAACTCATACGGCATGCAATATAGTAAGGGTTAACATTTTGACCGGCAAAGGTCACATGGGCAACCAAGGTCACATGAGGTCACCTAACAGGTCACCCCACCCCCGCCCATCCTTTCCACCAAGTTACAACTCGTAGCCCTTATGGATATATTAAGGGTTAACATTTTGACCACAGACAGCTCACACAGATACACAGAATACAACCAGAGTAACCCGTATTATGTGCCTTCGCAATTCTTGCATGACGCACAAACCATAACAGCAAACATGAGAAACTTCAAGATTTGGGAATGGGAAGTATAGTGGAAGACCACTGTGAAAAGCCTGTACGGTGTGTAGTAAACAAAGAATACAGTGATTCACATTTTATCTCGGTCCCATTATTAATTAAATTAAACCTTACAAGTTACTTAAACTCCAACAAATAGGGTATGGAACAACTTTCCAATTTCTTTGGAGATTAAATTTTAAGAGAAAAAATTAATTACACCAAAAGGGTCTAGTGAAATTAAAACAATGTGGTTCTGGAAATATAGTTGTCCACGTGCTTTTCATGATACTACATGACCATGTCTTACAACTTGAACTTAGATGGACCTTTGACCTTGGATATGACCTTTGACCTGGGAATATGACCTTTGACCTCATCAGCGAAAGGTGCTCAGACTGCAACTTCAACCAAAGTTTGGTTTGCAATTAATGTTAGACGGCACCAAACTTTTCATGCAACATAAACAGAGAGAAGGAAAGACAGACAAGAGACAGACAGACAGACGGCAAAGAATGATGCTGGTCTGTGCACTTTGACTAGGCAGACAACAAAAATGGGGTGTGTTTTTGACCACTTTGTAGTACAGAATTGCGGGAGGTGTATTTCATCTTTAAATCTTCAGGATTTTATGGGGGGGGCTGATACGACCATAATCGGCTGAATTCCCCATTTGACTGACCTGCCACCCCCCAAAAAAATCTTTCTTATCATGGTCCAGGGGTTTTGGCCTCCTAATTTGATAACAGTATACACTTTTAAATGTTCTTTTATTAACAATCAGGCACAAGGCTTCAGAACTCCTTATTTTAACAAACCCTCAAAGTTTACCCCTATTTGGGGTAATATAGGCTCCCCCCCAATAAAAAAGAATATCTTTGTAGATGATCTAAAAATCCTCTGAAATAACTATTTTAAAAATTAAAATCAGGGATTCTTGATGTTAATTAGGTATTTGGTAGAGGTAGAAAGTGATTAACCATCAAGCTTTTGTCAATTTCTTTTTTTTTTAAAGAAATAAAGTTAGTGCTATTTAAAGGCAAAACCAGAATACAAAATGTTTTGTCATATTCTCAGAAAAAAAAATTCAATCACTGCTTTAACATATGAAGGTCACACAAGGAGTTCTTTCAGATATTGAATTAAAGGTGCGTGTTCTGATCGTCTTTGAGCCCCCCCGATTACCCGGTAGTCCAATTTTGATATCAGATGAAAGGCCATATTTTCTCATTGTTGTCCTGAAATTGAGCCTTCAAATCCATTTCGTTCCCAAGATATAAACAAAAAACTGCGTTTAAATGGTTAACCATCAAGTATGAACGGCCTTGTAAAATGTATTATTGCTTCTACCATCAAAACCGCAAGTTGTTTCCACAGTACTTGATGGGGAGTATGTGCAGTACCAGGCTCTCGTATCATGTAGAGAACACAATAGACATAAATCGGAACAAGCACCTTTAATACATGTTAAAATCAAAACAAATAAAGCCACACTGAAATTTGAACTCTGTGACATTTTCTGGGGAAGTTTTGCTTCCTCCCATTAGCAAATCCTATGATCCATGGCATATTCTCATTCCCTTAAAGCAAACAGGGGCCCAAAGTTCTTAGCACTTCATTCACTGCTATTACCTTCTAAAAATATAAAGAGGCATGTGATCCACATCCTTGTCACCCAGGCTAACCACAAAAAGTGAGATCTTTGGATCACTGAACCCTTGGCCTTTATATATTATGTACACCAGTTGGTGTGGTGTGTGTGTGTGTAGGGTGTGGGTATGATGAGGGTGGTGTGTTGTGTGTGTGTGTGGTGTGTGTGAAGGGGGGTGTATGTGAGGGCAATGTGTGTGTGTTGTGTGTGTGTGTGATGGGGTGTGTGTGTGTTGTGAGTCTGACTGCAGATGGGTCATCTCTGCAAGAAATTGTTGAGGCTAGGAGAGGTAAACCCAAATCAGCCCCTTTATTGGCAATGGGGGCTTTGTAATCTGCCAGTGTTGACTTGTACAAGACTTGTTCCATTAGGGTATTCCTTGAACTGCAGTGGCAATGTTTCAACTGAATTTTAATGCAGAATACAGAGGATTTTTTTTTAACTGGCAATTATGAAGCAGACACCTGCTCCCTATTTTTTGAAGGAAACATGAAGAATGGGCAGCTATGTGGGCTAAAAGCCTTGAAAGAAAAAATCTTAAATGATAGTCTCAGTGAATGACATAAAGTGTTATTTTTAAAGGGAAGAAATCCATTCAGTAAGGCAGGAAACTCAAGCTTTGTTTGAAGTTACTCAGAACCCTGCAATTGCATATTACCATGATACAGGTGGTGAACTTAAGTGTAAAATTTCTGGAACGTAGAAGAAGAGCCCCCTTACAATGATGCTACTGATGGAAAGTGTGGTTTTAAAGGTGGTGTTCGATCGTCTTGGGACCCACCTGATTTACCCGGAAGTTAGTATCGGATTTTGATATCAGTGAAAGGGTCGTATTTTTCTAATTGTCTTGAAATTTGAGCCCTCAAAATCCGTTTCATCCAAGATATAAAAAATAAACCGCCGTTTTAGTGTTAACCACTGTTATTAGCACAGTATGGATAGGGCTTTGCAACATGCATTATTGCGTCTACCATAAAAACCGCAAGTTTGTTGTACCACGGTACTGATGGGGTGTATGGTTAAAGGGCCAGGCTCTCATATAAGTAGAGAACACAATAGACATAAATCGACAAGGCCTTTAAGCTGGGTTAAAGTAAACTTAGAGTGTTTTAAATTATCAATGTGGTTAGGAGTGGGTTGCTATTCTTAAAAGGGATCTAACTTTAGACCTGATTTTAACCAGGTTAGTCCTACAACATGAGTGACCTTGTTTTTCACAACATACTCTGAAAGTTGAAAATACCAGTGAGAACATTTCCTCGTTTATGGGCAAAATTTTGCTCAACCCAGTACCGCACACCTTTTACAGTCTGTTGAAGGAAAAGGTCCACTCAAGTAGTACTACCCTGGTTTAAACCCCAGGTCAAGTCCCTTTGAGAATACCAGCCCAAAGGTTTAGCTTAAAGCTAATTAAAGGGGTATGGCTTGATTTAAGTCTAGAAATTTTTCATCTTTATAGAATGGCCTTTCACCCCCAAACAAACCCCCATCTGGGGTGAAGGCCGTTCTATCAAGATTCACGAGCCGTATATTCAACGCCGTTTTAATGTGAGAGCTAAAGAACTGATTTTGTAATCCCCATAGAGTGCTGTGTAAAGTTAATAATTGGTCACCAAAATGGAACATATTTTCGCTCATAACATCCAAACCAACTCTTTAGCCTAAGATTTCACATGGTAAATGAGAAAAATAAGTAGACTTTCTTCGATACCAAAATATGACCACTTCCGGTAAAATCTGGGGTCCCCTGGTGACAGCTATTAGCGTCGGGCCATGGACCTTTAATGACCACCGTACTGACCCGATTATAGTCCCCCAATTCCCTATTAGTAACCCACCCACCTCCAGTTTGAAAGAATCTTAATAGTAGTAGAAAATCCTATCATAATCCCAACCCAATTTTTTGTTGGCAGGCAATAGATTACATGCATTTTTTGTTACAATCATTACTGTTGTTGGTTATTATCTTGTGATTTTCTCTACAAAATTTAATTATGTGATGCTTCAGTTTCATTTACAGCATGTTGATTACACACCATCCTTTTACACTTGAAAATATCTGGAATAATTTTAGGCTTCTAAACGCTGACATTTTGATGCTCATGTTTTTCATCTTAGGGTGGCAGACAGCCAGCCAATATCATAATGTGTCAGAAAAATTGTATGTGGGCATTTTTTTGTTACAAGCTTGCAACCATGTAATCAACTGCTCATATTGTATAGTTTTATCATAATAGTTGTGTGCCAAAAATACAAATTTATTGTTTGGCCTTTTTGGGCCAAAAAAGATGATATTTTGGCCAAAAATATGATTTTTGAGATTTTGAATGTAAAAAAAAAAAAAAAAAAAATTTTTTGATATCTCAAACACGCCTTTATCATAAATTACCACTTTTAAAAGTAATTTGGACTACATTTACGTCTTAAATAACCATTAAAGATAATAAAATAAGAAAATAAAAGCAACTTCCAGAGGCCTTTAAGGTCCATTTTTTCCTCAACAATATTGTTTATTTGAACTTCGCACATAACATGTTTAAAAAGTAAGCACAAAAGCATCAAAAACACATTAACACAGTTCTGTTTAGACCTAAATGTGTTATGCTTTTACTTTTAAGTTAGAATTACAGTAGTGATAAACGTTAAAGGGCAATCTAGGATATGTTACATGATTGCTATCATCATCGAATGAACCATTCACAGTGATTTTGGTCCGAAAATGGATTTTCTGATTTCATTCACTGTATTTTGTAACTAGAATCATGTAGTTTAAGATGAAAGGTCAGTTTTTAAGCAATATGGGCATATTTTAGTCATATTAACGAATTAATTTAGTAAAAACAAAGAAAATAAAAGCATTCAGCGCATTTAAGGTCATTTCCAGAACTAAGCATAATAAAATTTTAATACTTTAAAAAAAAAAAAATATTTGAACTAATGATTTAAAACATGTTTAAGTAAAGCCAAAAAAGCATTAAACATGTTAAAAAACAGTTTTTGGACTTGACCTCAATACAATGCTCCCCGTTTTTAAAATTTAGAAATAAAGCTTTGTTACCTTTAAGGGGGCCAGTCTAGGGGCTGTTTTACATAATTTTTTTTAGGCACAGGAATAATTCAAAATTGTGATTATTGGACTGAAAATTTGAATTTGCTAAATTTCCCTGTAAATGTACTTGACAACTTCAACATAAGCTTTGTTAAAAATCATTTGAAAACAATTTGAACGACACACTTGGGTCAGAATTAATAAATCAATTGTAAAAATTGGGGGGGAAAGTATTATGGTCTTTTAAGACAATCTGGAATTCCGCTTCTGGCCTCCAGATTATTTAATTTAATACAAGCCGCTGACTTAATGACAGGGAAAATCAAACCCTTACGAGATGTAACATAATTATATTATTACTTTTTACTTTTTTATATACTATATAACTACAATTTTAAACCTAGTATACAATAACATTTCTTAAATTATCAAGAGTTCATAAAGTATTACTTAACTTCTTGTTAATGTACCTGATTATCACTACAATGAAACACATTATTTGTATTGTATCATGCTTTACCTGTAACTTACTATTGTTCACTCACATATAGCAAATATGTGACAATTAAGTCTGGAAGTTTATCCATTATTTATGATTGTTAAAACTGTTGTTACTGTAAACATATCCTCACTTTCAACTATTCTCCAGACGGACGCGTCAAAGATCGGGCGGGAGCCCAGTAGGATACATCGCCTCTCAGGGACTTGGACAAGGAAGCTGCCAAGCATCACATCCACACGTTGGAGCTGTGGGCACTTCATCTGCGCTGAGACAGCTCTGACATCTAGTCAAGGTAAGTCACGTCCTAGTCCGAGTGCGAACACATGTCGATCGTCTCCCACATAAACAAGCATGGAGGAACCAGGGAGTCGCAACCCTTGCTACAGACAGTCAAATTCCTGGAGTGTGTGTCTCCGTCATCGGATTACCCTGACAGCCTTCCCTTCCCGGGAGACAACACCAACCTGGCAGATGCCCTATCGCGGAAGAACAATCCGGGAAGTCGGGCCATCGAGAGTCCGTGGGTCGTCGGGGGAGTAGCACCCCAACCCCAAGATCTTGCAGAATAGTTTTCAACAGGCTGAACACCCCACGTGGACCTGTTCGCACACCGCCTCAACGCCCACTCCGACATACTGCTCTTGGGCCAGGGACCCCCAGCCGGCCCTTCATCCAGGACCCATGACAATGGAGGGTGGGACGGGTCCCCAGTATAACGCCTTCCCTCCGATCGCTCTAGTTCCTCGAGTCGTCCAAGTTCACCAGACAAGCAACTGCCGCATGATTCTGGTGTGCCCGATTTGGCCTCGACAACCGTGGTTCCCAAGACTCCTTCCTGTCGCTGCTGTAAGCCAACCCGGTTGACTCTTCCAGAGGAGGACCTGATCAAGACCTCCTGGGGGTCTCCTTCCGATTGAGTTACTTGAAGGTGATCAACCTGACTGCATGGTCAATTTCATCCAGTCCTAGAGAGCAGCAGGCCTTCGCTCCAAGCTGCTCGACTGGCGGGAGAGGCAAGGAGACCTACACCAAGGAAGCCTTATATTCCAGACTGTCCAGTACCGGATCTGGTGCAGGGATCACCAAGTGGAATCCCTCCTCTGCGAGCATCTCTAAAGGAGGTGGCGGACCTCCCTGATGCTGGTGTTCGAAGATGGAGCCAACCCCCGCACAGTCAGGAAGTTGCCGCACGGCAGTAGGAGCCATTCATCTGGGGTTTTGCGGAGGCCAGCATCAAACCGTGTCCTAACTCGCCAGCGGCTTCATGACCTAATCAGGGAATGCTTACATCGACGGCCGCCTGACCGCTCTCTGGTACCAGCATGGGACCTGCCCACAGTCTCCAAACATCTCAACAGTCCTCCTTAGAGACCTCTTCACGCAGGCGTCTCTAGCGGACACCACAAAGAAGAACTCTCTTCCTTGTCGCCGCACATCAGGCCAGGAGAGTATCGGATATCCAGCTCTGTCTAGCAGAGAATCGCCTCACCTTCACAGGGAACGCCGCTCGCCTTCCCCGATCAATCTCCTCAGCTTCACTCCCACCGATCAGCCTCCTGCTCTCCGACAAGCTTCAGGTTCCCGCGTGAAGGACCCTTGTGTCCAGTTAGAGCCTTGAAGTTTACCTCAGCAAGACTCAGCCCTATAGGGGGGCTCACGCGACCAGCTTTTCCTCACAACTCAAGAGTCCCATCTCGCCCGGCCTCCAAGACGACATTAGCCAGATGGATCGTGGCAGGCATAAAGGAAGCCTAGCTAGTGCGGAAGGTTCGTCTGACGGGGACGCACATCGGAGCTCACGACGTAAGAGCTCAGGCGGCTGCTTGGGCCACCTACCGGGGAGCTTCTATACAAGATGTCATTGACGCTATGGGATGGACTTGGCCTTCTACATTCCACAATTTAATCTCCGGAGTCCTAGTATCGCGGGGCGGTTCGACGCAGCTAGGACTCCTATCATCATCTTTCCTTCCTTCCTTTCCTCGTCCTCACAGCAAGCCTCCACATCTTCCAGTCGCCACAGCTCCCAGTAGGCGACTTTACCTTGATGTCGGTAGTGCAACTATTCTATTTTGTTCAACCTTCTCCCGGCGAGAACCATATCACCATACACCATAGCTCACTCCGCTTTCTTTTATGGCCCGAGCCCTCTGGTATCCCCGTGTGACTCTACCAGTTTCAATCTGTGGCATAAGTCAGGTTTGAATGGGAACGTACTACAATGTAGGAGATGTAGGTGATTCCCCTCCTCTCCCCGGGTGAGAGTCATTCACCATAATCTCGTATACTTACCATTTAAGCCTGACGTGGGTAACTTCTGTGTCCTACACAAAGACAAAGTCTTGGATATTGTATTTGTAAGACCTATTGATCAAAAATCGGGATAGAATAATCAATTAGAAATGAGTTCGGTGATGCAATGGATTAGCAAAATCAAAATAAATGCTGTTGAGGTTCCAAAAATATCCGGTTTCCGTACATGGGAACATCTATGTAGCTTTTATTTCTAATTAAAAAGTGACCGCATTATATTTTAAGTCAGTCAAATACAGTTTTTAACATGTTTTGATGATTTTTTTGTGCTTAACTTAAAACTTTTTGTGAAATCATTGGTTCAAATATACGTTATGTGAGAAAATGACCTCAAATGCTCTTGAAAGCTTTTGATTTCCTTTGTTTTTTTTACTACATTTATCTGTTAATTATGACTACAATATAGCCCATATTGCTTAAAACTGATTTTCACATCCCCCCTTTTTTCATATTCATCTAAACCACATGTCTTCTAGTTAACAAATCCAGTGAAATCAGAAATCCAAATTTTGGGGGCACAAATCACTATGTGAATGTTTCATTTCCATGATAAACAGCATTCATTGTAACATATCCTAGATTGCCATCTTTAAAGTTAACACTATACTGTAATTATCTACTTCAAAGTAAAAAGCATTCCACACTTTAGGTCAAACAGAACTGTGTTACTGTTTTTTGATGCTTTTGTGCTTACTTTTAAACATGTTTAAGGGTGCATCTCAGTTCAAATAAACAATATTTTGAGAAAAATGACCTTAAATGCTCTGGAATGGCTTTTATTTTCTTTATTTTAATTCTCTTTAATTTGTTATTTAAGACGTACATATAGTCCAAATTACTTAAGAGGTAATTTTCTGATAATGCTTGTTTGAAGTATCAAAAATACATCAAAAATCTCAAAAATCTATTTTTGGACAAAATGGATCTTTTTTGGCCCCAAAGGCCAAAAAAATAAATTTGTACTTTTTGGCAACAACTCTTATGAGAAACTAGACCATATGAGCACAGTTGATCTGACATGGTTGCCGGCTTGTAACAAAAAATGCCCACATACTTTTTTTCTGAACAATTTATGATACTTGGCTTGCTGTCTGTGGAGATCCCATTATAATCCCACCCCCTAAATTCAAGCTAATTTCAGGTTAAAAAACTGGTGGGACTATACAGGGTCATACATAATCACTTCCACAAGTTAAGGCATATGCCTGCAGATCTCAATACCAATTGCATAATGGAAATTATTTCTTTTCTTAACCACCAATGTACAAAAATCAATGAATCTCCACAGGCCCTACAAATCTCCCAAGAAATGGCACGTAAACAACATTCGCAGGTAAACAGCGTTATTATTTGGTATCAGCATAAAAGGTGAATAAAACATTTTGTATCACACTACCACCCCTGGCAAAGTTCACAAAGAAGCCTTTTAGGTTTGAACCATACGTTCATGGCTAATACTTGTTTTTTGACAACCAGGAGAGAAACCAGAGCACCAACAGTGCAGCCCCCTTCTCATACCTGAGTACAAACTGTGTTTGGCAAAACCAATGCATGTCTCCAATAACTTAGATGATTTTCATTCACTATCTTAACACTCGACACAACACTTTCTCATTCTGAAGATTTGGGTGAATACCAATTTTTCCCCCTGTTGGCAAAGAAACATTTCAGTATTAGTAAACAATGACCTCAAAACCTCTAAATTACCTCAAAATTCTCTAAATGACCTCAAAACCTCTAAATGATCTCAAAAACTGTTAAATGACCTAAAAAAACGTTAAATTACCTCAAACCTCTAAATGACCTCAAAACCTCTAAATGACCTCAACACCTCTAAATGACCTGACCTCTTATTCCTGAACACTCAATAAGACTAACTTCTAATTATTTTAAACATCCTTGGTGAATGCTCATCCAATATTTTTATTGATTTAAAATGACCCCTAGATGACCTATGACCTATTACCCCTGAATATATCACATGACCCATACCCACTGATCATTTTGAATAACTTTGGTGAATACCAATTTTTTTCAGAGCACAAAGCAGCTATAAAGCATGTTTTCAACAATTACCTCAAATGACCATTTTATGACCTTTAATGCTGTATGAGCTAAAATCTGAAGATGGTAATAGCTTTCTTGTAAATGGCCTGATCATATCAATTCAGTCGACTTTCAAAACAAGGTCTAGAAATCATTCTATGCAGAGGATGGTTGACACAATTACAAATGGTGGGATAACAGCAAGTGCACTGCCATAGTGCACCATAGAGAATATGCATTATTCTCTTGCTCAGCCTCATAAACACAAGCTTTTGCAAATGCAAACAATTCTAAAACTGGCGGCTGACAAAAAATCATTTGTACTTGATTTATGAAATGTTGTCACCACTGTCCAGTTCTGTTGAGAACAGAGAAAATACTGGTCTCTTGGTGAGAGGAACTCTTATGTTCCTGGGAGAGGTTAGCGAAGCATTCAAGAAACTATATTTGTCTCATTAGGATTTTTAGAGTGAGTGACTTAATATTTTACCCAAGCTTGAAATGCAATTTATATAGTAATGTGAGGATGAGGAGGATGTTTAGTATTAACGACACAACTTCACCACAATCGTGTCCATTTTATTATCAGGAGATACTTTTATTTTCAATTCACTTTATTATCATAGACACGTTTAAATGGAAGCAATCCCATTTTTAAAAACAGGAAAGGGAAAACCGGAGTACGCGGATAAAACTTCGAGGAGATATGGACTGTAAACAAACGCACATGAATCGCAGTGGTTGGCAAAGTGGAAGGGAAGATATAATGTAAGTCTAAATAAATATTCAAACAAAACCTTTTCCTACTTCATACTGCACACAAGGCATGGGGATATTAAAACCAACTAACATCAACCCGACATTTTGATTAATTTTTGGCGATTGCGATCAAGACATTTTCTCTATGAAGAAACAAATGTATGTGTGAAAAAAAATAATTTTTTTAATTTTTTTAATTTTTTTATTTTTTTTGAAAATATGTTAATAACAATAAACATAAATGCCATAATTTAACTAGACAACTCCAGAGACTATGCCCGTTTACGTAGGATGAAGTCATAGTGCACAATGTCGAGTGTGGTTGTTGTTGACCTTTGACCCTTAACGATGGCTCGTAGAGTCCGTTATCATACTTCCACTGCACTGCATTGCTGTGCATAATTACTGGCAATGTTCCGTCACTTCCGCTGCATTCCTAAATCGATTTACTACTCAGATCACTGCAGGCCACGGGTTGCAGTACGTTCCAGGAAACTTGCGAAGGATTGCAGGAACATTGGCTACTGCACCACTGCCTGCACCCCACTGCATCTTGCGGCATCGCCCGTTTAAAATAATTTTAACTAAACCTAACTTCGTTTCATACTGCATTGCGTTGCAGTACTGCCAGTTGATTGCCGTAACGATTTTGGTAGGCTGGATTGCAGCACTGCACTGCAATGCATGAAGTATGAACGGACCTTTAAGGCGCGGTACTCTGTGGACACTTTTCACTTTTCATTGATGCCTCAATGGCATAGCTATGTAGGTCAATTAAGCTTCTTTATATTTGACCCCTAGATGACCCATTTTGACCTTTCACCCCATATTGTGCACATAAAATAGAGCTTTTCCCAGTGGTTCTTGTGACACATTTTGACATAATATCTACTTTGGTTTGATGAATTAGCATTTTTTTGCATATTAATTAGCCTCATTTGCATATCCTTACCGTGACCCCGGGGCCAATATTCTTTCACATGATTCGTCTCGACATATCCGCAACTTTTGCATCAGACATCACCTATCCAATTTAATCGATTTTGAGATATGCATTTTTGCATCTTAATTACATAATGCCGCCATTTTGAAATGTTATGAGTTCCGATATTATTCTGTGTACCGCTGTATACACTGACCCAAGACGATGCTCATGCATGAATTTTCAGAGTAGTGCCCTTATTGTAAAAGAAGTAGGCTTCCAAAGATTTTTAGGTTTTTGAACCTCTATGACCCCTATGAGAGGTCAAGGCAAACATTACACCCGCTGTGTGCTTGGGTCAGTGGTTTTTTCTGACCGATTTTGGTCATTATCCTGCTTTTATGTGTCCGATAATACGCGCTATATCGAACCTACGCATGATACTGATAAAATTTGATGATTTGCGCCCAATATTTTATTGGTCTCTCTATGAGTTTTCAAATATTGGGCTCGACTGCGTTCTCGCCAATATTTTTGCAACTCATAGCTCGACCAATAAATTGGGCTGAATCAATCCATTTTATATTACAATATCGGACCCAGCCGTTTGGCAAATGCGGCGAAAAGCGATAGTCGGAAGAAGGAGAAGACTAAAGCATAAGCATAATACATGGCCATGCCCCCGTTTCACGGGCATAGTATTGAGTGTGTAAGACAATGGGTATCACCAGGCCCATAACTAGGTGAGGGGCGTTGGGGACAGATTCCTCCCAATTCCCCCCCCCCCCAAAAAAAAACATAAGAAGCTAAAATGGTAAAAAAAATAGATTTTTGCAAGTGACGAGCCAAAAAATTAGGGTTTTCAATGTTTTTTGTTGAAAAAAGGTTAAAATCTTGGTAGAAAGTTCCACTTTTTCCAAATTCTCTCTTCTCCCCCCCCCCCTTTTGCCATTTTGGTGGAAATTTCCCTTTGAACAATGTGCCACTCCCATAAGAAAATCCGGTTACAAGTCCTGGGTCTCAGAAAGAGACCACAACTACTATCATATAAACTAACAGAAGGTGCATAAACAACATTCTGACAAACCTCATTCCAATCTATTGTAAGAGAAAGATGGGGAGAAAAATAGTGGTTCGGGAGCAGTTGTTTTTAATGACCGTGTTTAGGGGGTGGCGGATTGTCAACTTTTTGTTGAAAAATTTTGCACTCCCCCTTTGCCTCTGTTCAAAAATTTTGAATTCCCCTGATTTTATAAAGGTGCAATAAATAGATTTTCAATTAACGTGTCCCGTAAAAAATGTGAAAAAGCTGATTTTGCAGTGGGTCTAAAGCTTCCTATCAAAATTCCCCAAGCTGTAAGGTTAAGTTGAGAAACGGTTTCTCGGTACAAAAATGTAAATTCGAATTTCCTATAGAAGCAAATATGAAATTCAAAAATCTTTAAAAAAAAAAAAAAAAAAAAGCATATGACATGGTTTTAGATTTCGACTTAGGTTTAAAAACTGCCAAAAGTGTACCAATGTGAACATGCTATAACAATGAAACAAAACACTGTTTTCTGGTTAAAAAA
Source organism: Ophioderma brevispina (assembly GCA_023653785.1). Lineage (NCBI taxonomy): Eukaryota > Metazoa > Echinodermata > Ophiuroidea > Amphilepidida > Ophiodermatidae > Ophioderma > Ophioderma brevispina. The sequence continues at coordinate 14,351 of JAMKCH010029185.1, forward strand.
TTATGTGAGAAATTTCAAATCTGAAGTAAAAAAATGCAAATGTTTCGATGCGTTCCGAGAGATCGCATTTTGGGGTATTGCGCCATGCCATCCCCATAGAACCTATTGTATTTTGCTGAAAATTGCAACTTGCTTTGAAAAAAAAAATTTACTCAAATATTTTGCAGTGGACAAAATTTCATTTATATTCTTGTATGAATATATTTGGATAATCGCTAACTTTCAGCAATCCTCACCCTCTATGTTTTTTTTCGGCAGGTTCTCGAAATGCCCCAATTTTTAGAGTTAAATTGGATTCCCACAAATTGAAAAAAAAAAATTTTCTCAAATTTTAACAGGGTTTTAAAAAAAGTTAATTCCATAACTATGTAGGACTTGCCTGTGGGCATAATCGATTAAATTTTCAAAAGCCGATAGCTCTTTTAGTTTCTTCCCTCGTAATTCCAATTTTTTTTGAACGGCAATATTTTTTTCATGCACTGGAAAAATCCAAGGGGTAGGGGAAACTTTTTTTGCATTTTTTGAATTATTCCTATACTTGATGACCAAGTTAGGTATCAATTTGAAGCTCCTTAAATCTGCATTAACCTGACAGGTAAATCATCACTGTAGACCCTTCCTTTCCAGAATGTGATGGCAAATTTAAATTTTTGGTTGAAGTGCTAAATTTTGAATGTCCGTTTGTCACGACATGTCAATTTGAAAGTCTGGTGTGAAAATTATGAAATATTTTATAAAAACAAATAATTTTAATCCTAAGTGAGTACCTTTACTGATATTTAAATTAATAAAGGGTCTAATATATGTATATTGTAGCCTCTCTGTGAGCAGTCAAAAAGTTGGTAGGTGAAAATTTTTGGTCAACCGCAAGTCTGATTTTTCGACAAAATCGGCCACAATCAATTAGTTGTAGGCAAATGGTGTATGATACAGGTTTTTCATTCAATGAAACAGCAAATCTATGGGAAATTTAAACCCTAAAATGACATCTGAACATAAACAGGGGTATATTTGCGCCGATTGATTTTTTTTTTCACACTTTGGCACTGAACCTCAGTCCATTCTGAAACCATGTCATATACAAAATCACGCTTTTTGTTTTCTTTTAAGTATTTCTGCAGCCAAATAAAAGAGGGAATCTATTGAGTGTCTAATCTATATGAAATCACTACTATCACAGAACATATAGATGACTTGAAATCTCTTGTTGCACCTTTAAATCCTCCATTTAAAAGTTCATGTTCCCCTCTTGCTTACAATTTTTTCATATGCCCCTCCCTTCCCTAGGGTGTAAATAAAGACCCTTCCCTTAGCATCTTTTCCTTTTAAATGGTGTCATACACACAAACTTTTTAGCTGCCCCACCCCTACAAAATATAAGGCGGATTTATGATCCATGGATTAAGATAATCTTAGTAAGTTGAATATTCGCCAAGGGTGATTTGGAAAAAAAAAATTTAATTACGTTGTGGGTGCCTCACACATCAAATTGAAAAACAGAGGTATGTTCTTAGCTATCGTGACACATTTGTTCAATTCTCTTTATACATACATTGTGGGCTAAGCCTCCCCATTTAAATTTCATCTACATTGACATGTAATTTGGCTCAAATCAAGGCACAACTTTGAATTTTTTTCCTTACCACATAACCCGGGAGCTAGGCCCAGACAGTTGTAACACATGATCTCAAGTACAAACGGTTTGAGTGATTAATATGTTGACAATGACAGGGACCCGGGTCCCCTGAACGTGATTCTTAAGTGTAGCAAATGATGCCTTAAGGGGAGGGGGGCCAAGACAAAGTTTTGTACCTGGGTCAAATTTTTTAAATTGATCCAATCATGTTTGAAAGTATAACCTATGTTATTTGTCTAACCTCAAGGATTAGAAAAGGTATAGTTGTGTACTCATCTACAATGTAAAGTTTAAGAGTTATAGCTAAAACAGCACAAAATCAATAAAAAGGGTCATTTTCAGTTGTACAGGTGTCAAATTTTAAATGGTTGAAATCTGATTAGATTTAAAAGATATGCAAATTATTGATGGAGTTCAATATGATTAAAATAAGGAATGTTTTGACTGTCTTATAAAACTTAGTTAATGAGGTAGGGGACAAAAAGGTAAACGTCATTGCATTCCATGGGGCCTGACTTGTTTCCCCCTTAGTTTCTTAAGCAAGCAAAGTGATCCTATGTGTCTTCCGGCCTTAAGGCAAGCGACACACATAATTAATGGAATGAGGAATCACAAAAGTTAGATGTCATCTCTCCAAAATGTGATAATTATGCCCGGTACTAAAACCAGTGGCGGTGCCAGGGGGGCATGGGGGTGGCTACGCATTCTTTACTCCCCTGCCCCCCCCCCTTGCAAAAAATTGATTTCTGCTAAAATCAGTGATTAGGAGCCAACATTAGCCAATTTTGGCAAAAAAAAATAGTTTTTAATTTTTTTAATTTTTTTAATTTTTTTAGGCTAAATTTTGGTATTTTCACCCGCAATTCACTTCCCCCCCAAAAAAAAATAACACACCCGCAGAAAAGAAGTCTGCCTGAAGCCACTTGCTATGAGTACAAAAAAATTGCTAGATGAGAACACAGTCTCAATATAGTGCACATCATGACATTCATGCACTAGTTTGTGGTATATAAAATAATCTGCGTTCTTGGATTTCATTCATTTCCACAGTGAAATCTCTGGGCAACTACAAGTTAACGACAAACTAATTCACCGAAATAACCACACATCATTTCACATAAAACACAATGGGTCCATTCCATGCCAAAACAAACGAGTACACCATCACCTCGTGGATTGCTTTCTTTTTTGGTGTATTGAAAGATCTTCATGAGGAAACTAAATCCTAAAAAATTTGAGCTCTGTACCATCTTTTCTGTTTCCCTACACAATTTTAAATTTTGGGGGGTCACCCTCAAAAACATGTACCGTTGTGAAATTCAACATTCAGAGGACCATAAGTCCGAACTACCCCCTCAGATCCTTCAAACTCTGTGGCATTCTGGATCACTTTTTGCTGCAGATTGCAAATATGTGAACAGAAAAATGCACATTGCCCCAATTTAAAAAATAACAGGGGGTAAAATGGCCCAAAAACCACTCGACCATATTTTGGGAACCCATAAGTCAAAGTAAAAGTGTTTATAACTTCCAAATTTGGCTGGTGAAAGCTTATTTGACTCACCCTTGGTGTAATCTTATAACCTTATATCAATCAGCTTATTTGAGAGATACACTGTCCGCAAAAGCAAAAAGTAACAATTAACCTTGACTTGCCCCCTAAAAATCAATGTCCACGACTTTTGCACCAAATTCTGCTTTAAAATGGTTAAGATGAGCCCCTGCTGGAAGTTTGTGTGGCAAGTTTCCAACATGGTGCGAATGGCCATAAGTAAACAGGTTTCAAAGAATCTAAACTTTCAAACTAATACATACAAGTTCCCATTGGAAATGTACACAGATCTGAACTTTTGCAACCTGGGTATTCAAGTGCCAGTTTTAAAGTGCAACGAGAGATTTGAGACATCCATGTAAGGTTCCTTTGTAGAGATTTTCATTTAGATTAGACCTCATGATTTCTTCTTTCCTTGTATTTCGGGTAAGCCCAGTATTGTCTTAAAAGTGAAAACAAAGGCGATTTTTATATGCTTATTTTAAAGAATATAAAAAAAATAAAAATCTTGAATTTCTTATTTGCTCCTTACACCAAAAATATAAATTTCACAATTTTAGTACCTAAGAAACATTTCTCAGCTAACCTTCACGATGGTGATTTTTCTATAAGCCCTTCAACCATGCCAAACTCCGAATTTTCACTTTGTTTCAGGACAGACCATTTATTTGAAATCTCTCTTTGAACCTTTACGAGTTTTGAATCCAAATTTGACCTTGTAGAACTCTACCAATGAAATGAAATCAGATATCAATCACCTTCATTATGTCACCTGATCTAGTTGGACCAAATTTCAGCTTGGTGTCTTGTTTGGGGCCAGGACTTTTACTACTTTAATATTCTACATTGAAATTATATTGGTAAACGTGGAACTGTGCAAATTAATACCCAGTTTGCAAAGTTTCTGTTTCCTGTGGTGTTTCAATGGGAGTCTTTCAAAACTGAATTCAATGACGTAGGTTTTTTGCCTACAGTTACTTATAGAAGACCCTTAGACACCACAATGGCACTATTGCCAAAATATTAGCAAGACCCCCCTCAAACATATTTCAAGCCGAATTTGGTGCAAAATGTCTGACAGTGGTTTTTAGGGAGCCAATCACGGTCAAATTGGGAATTTTTACTTTTGTGGCGACATCTATATCTCTTCCAACGAGCTGATATAGTTATAAATCTTGTACTCAAGGGTAGTATTCAAGATAGCTATCTCCAGCCATTTGGAAGTTATATCACTTTTACTTGTTTTGACTTATGTGCCCCCAAAGTATGGTCCGAAGGGTTTTGGAGCCATTTTTTCGACCCCCTGTTATTTTAATTGGTCAAGGTGGCATTTTGATTCTGTGCATTATTTGCAATCTGCAGCAAATGGTTACCGAATGCCAAAGTTTTGAAGGTCTGAGGGGTGGTATTTCTTTACTTATGGGCCTCTGGAATATTGAACTTCACACTGGTACATGTTTTTTGAGGTTACCCCCCCCCCCTCATATTTAAAATTGCTGTAAGCGTTGAAAACGAAAGAGGTACAGAGACTCAAATTTCCAGATTTTAGTTTCTCATATGAATAGCTTTCAATACAACCAATAAAAGAAAGAAATCCACGAGGTGAAGGTGTACTCGATTTGTTGACTTGGCATGGAATGGACCCAAATGTGTTATTCAGTTTCAAAATGACTACTTCTGATATAAATGCATACATTAAAAAAAAAAGCGCTATAGTCAGGAAGAATTAGGCTAAAAATGCGCATTCTCACAAATAATTTTACGATGCAGAAAAATCTGCTGTCGTTAATAAATGATCTGGTGACCAGCAGGGGATAGCTACAAGCGAACCCCACACCGGTCGGCGTCAAGTTTGGCCATTACTGGCACTTGCTCCCACGCCGTGTTTTCAAGTACAAGTGTTCATTTTTGAGAGGTTGCCGTTGGGCACTTTACTTCAGAAAAATTACTACATAAATTGCCAATTAACTCATAGTTTGTCATTGTGCCCAGAAGTGGTAATATTTGAAGATTTACAACCCGACTACGAGCGTAGGCTGCTATCAACCCTGGTGAAAAGTCAAGCTTATTAAAACAGAAAGTTACTTATGTCAATTATTGTGTATGTGAGTACCAAGAAAAAAATGGATCACTTTTAACATTTTAAAATCATACATTCAACCTTTCCCATCTGAAGGTATTTGCCATTAGTTATGCGAGTCAGGGAATGGAAGATGCAACTTTTGTTCAACTTTTTGGTCAAAAATGTTGCTTCCATGCTGATTTTATGAGATTTCTCCCAATTAAAATTTAATGTTCCCCCCTCTCTCCTTACTCGAACATTTTTTCATATCCCCCAGTCCTCTCGGCTTACCAAAATGCTTTCATATTCCCTCCTCAAATCTCCATTTCCCCCCTGGCATAAATAATGACCCGTCCCTAAATGCTATCTTTAAACACCAATCACAGTCCGCACAGTCTTATTGACACTCTTTGTGTACACGCATTAATTGGCAATTCTATCCCCAAACCAAATTCTGAGAAGCATTTGAATGTACACAATTTTGCAGCTGTACTTTTTCTGCCACATCATGAACCCTAGCTATATTGTGAGTGATCCAGCTTTGTTAACAATTTATTAATTATTATAAAAATAATTCTGGCCAAGTAAACTGCGTATCCCCCTGGCAAAGATGGCATCGGAACATGATGACCTCAGATGACTTCGCTGGTGCATGACCATTTGACACACATATGAAGAACCCCTATTGCAACCTTACCCCAAGTCTGTTTCAATCGGACTTAAACTTTGAAGGAGACTGAAAAACGTACGGACATGCACGCTTATCACAAAATCCCCCCCTCTGCTTTTTTCAGCCAGGGGGATAAAAAGGTTAGATTACATCATGCCCATGGTTAAAAGCATGCACGCAGTGTAAGACCGCCAAGTGAACACAGCCCCTAAGTACATAGTTCATTTAATACCTGGCTTGGATTCAAGATCATAATCGAGCTACAGGAGTGCGGTCAGCAAATGTTCAGAGGTGGGCACGCGTGCCCGTCTACAAAACCGTATATCTGTGTGAGAGGGGAAATCCTATAGTAGTCTTATTTGTGATCATTCAATGGGAGGCTGACCTACTCAACAAGCCATCGCATTGACTTCGTGTTGATTCACATCATACTCTGCACATGTTAATAACTTTGAACAATTCTGACAGCAAATGTAGTAAAAGGCAGCATATTGTATTCCCAAATCCTTGTACTAGCTGTAAAGCCAATGATCATATGGCTGCAAATCATGTGATGTGTTCCTCTGCATTTTGTCATATGCGCCTGGCAATAGGTCATGTGACCCTCTTCCATTAGGTCATGTGAACCTGTGTTAGGTCATGTTACCTGGTGTTGTGGCATGTCCACTGCTAAGAAGAGAGTTACGTTACTTTCCTGTAAAACGGTAAAACACTCATGATCAGATCATTGTGTTGCAAAGTGAGTATTTAATTTTTAGTGGATTTGACACTCGGAATTTAAAGGGTGCAAACAACAGATTCAGAATATCCGGAGTCCCTAAAAACATGAAAGTACTGATTTTTGCCCTGATATACAGCTTTCCATCAAAAATATCCCTCATCTGAATGATGTAAGTTAAAATGTTTCTTTGGTGGGCACAAAATTGTGAAATTTTATTAAAATTGTGCACTGCATAATTCCAAGTTCAGCCTGTTTTTATATTGGAAAATTCAAAATCAACACCCTTTTCCTCTTTTACGAGCATTTCTGTAGCCAAATACACTAGTACGAGGGTGATTGATAAACTCTAAGCCTAAGGTGAAAGAGATATGTTAATCCAACGTTCAATTTTAACACCCCCGTCTACAAGTTGCATTCTTCAATGAAAATCCAGAAGTTTCATGTGCATAGCTGTTCTATTTTTTTAATTTGTCAGGTAATCAAACTTGAGAGTTTTTGCCGGACCTATGAAGCAATACGTTACGCGAGGAAATTACAAAGTTGAGGAGAGGAAAGCCTGAACATCAGGGGTTCTTTTTCCATCATGACAATGCCAGATCTCTCCTGAAAAGTCTGTGGTATCGCCATGCCTTGCAATCCATCAGTGTGGTTTAAATCTGGTAGAATAGCATCCAGCCTATTCACCAGATTTGGCACGTCTGACTACTAATCTCTTCCCAAAGATTAAAAAGGAACTCTAACTTTTAATTTTCTCGGGTAATCGCGTCCATACAATTTAGTCTGGCAAACTCTCAATGTTTGATTAACCTGGAATTTTGAAAATAGAACACATGTTTACACATTAAACTTGCTGGAATTTTTCATTTGACAAGTACGTTAAACTGTAGACGCGTGTAAATTTGAATCTTGTAGCATATCCTTTCTACCTTAGGCTTAGAACTTACCAATCACCCCTCGTATACTATTGAGATGGTCTGTAATCTATATGAAGCTTACTTCCTGACACAGATATTTGGGTGCCTAAAAAATCTTCTTTTTGCACCTTTAACTAGTCATTAAAACTCCGAAAATATTTGAAAATTGGTACGTTTTTGAATCCGTGTTTGTGTTACTGAGTGGCTGCTGTTGACATGAGGATTTAGTGCCGTGAAGAATACTAGTCCTAAGTTGCATCAGAAGTGCTGAAGGCTTAAAGATATATTATGTAGGGGTACTAATCCCATCTATTGCAAATAAACAGGGTGAGTCAAAAAAAACTTGACAGGATTGGTGGTCCGCCATTTTGAGTTTTTAAATAATATATTTTATATAAGATGTGATATATAGGAAAGCCTGTCATTTAATTTGTGGCAAAGATAATTCCAATTCGGTTAAGTATAGGCCGAGATACAGTCATTTTGATCAATGTGTCGGTTACCCTAACCACGGATTCCATTGGGACTGCACAGCGCACCGCACTTGAGCAAATGTGATTGTGGACAGTGCAGAAAACGACTGCTGCTTCAAACGACTAACTCGGTCTATACCTAACCGAGTGAATGATCTTTGCAGCAAATAAGATAATGAAACAAGCTTTCAGAGATTCACATAGGAGCTATATGTGACTTATAAATTTCAAAATGGCAGACAAAATCAGGGTCAAGTTTTTTTTGACTACCCTGTATAACATTTCTAAGGCAGCAAGATACATCTAAGCCCGGATAGGACAGTTTTGGTCTGTGAGTGCCCATCTCTCTTTTGTGGTGTTACTATACAGAATCTACCACAGGTGAAGGGGTCAAACTAGAATTAAGATAAAACAATGAAACTACATACACATAGTGCCACAATGGATGAACCGGTATGAACATAAACTCTGTACTCTAAGTCTGTTTACAGATAACACCCACCACCAAAAGGTTAATTCAAAAAGGGTGTGATTACTGAATGTTGGTGTGAATTAGACACCAGAGAATTTGCCTTACCATCAATATGCACACCACCTCAGGTTTAAATAAAACACTTTTATTTGCTAGGAGAATTATCATTTGATGCTGCCATGTGTAAGTAGGACTCAAATTGGCATGGAATAAATAGAGTGGTACATAACAATGCTGCAAGATCGTGGTTTGTATAGAGAGAATTGAACTGTGTGAAAATTTCCCATTCATATTGGTTGCCAAGTTTGAGGGGGCTCGGACCAATGCAAAAAACTGTGTAGACAGAGAAGAGACAAACCAACTCTATTGCACATCACAAGGATTTGGCAACTAGGGATTCTTTTTTGTTGCACCCATCTGGCGATTGGCCTTGTATGAGAAATGTTGCACAAAGTCCCTCAAAATGCCATGGCCACCCTCCCCACTCTCAATGAACATGAAAAAAACTCTGAGCCAATTCATATATCAATCATTTATCCAAATCCATAGCAATTTGAAATGTTAATTTGGTACTGTGAAAAGGAATTTGAGAATTTACAATTTATTCCGATTTTCTTTAAAGGACAAAAAATCATGATCCAAATTTACAAACATGGGCTTACAGCTAGTGATTGGTACAATGTACAATTATATTGGCCTAATTTAATTTTAGCCGATCTATTTGGGCCAATCCATTTAGTTCAATTTCCATTGTGTTAAATGCTGTTTCTATTTGGATTTTATTTGGGGACAAAATGATTGGATGAAATAGGAAACTGGATCAACTAGGATTGGATCAATCGGGGATGGATCAAATGGATTAGCCACATGGATTGGACTTCAAGTGAATTGGGTCAAATGGGATTGGATCAAATGGGACTTGATCAAAATTGGAGTGAATCAAAATGGGATTGGGTCAAATGGGATTGGGTCAAATGGGAATGGGTCAAAATGGGACTGGTAAATGGGGTTGAATCAAATGTCATTGATCAAAAAAAAACTGGGATCAAACGGGATTGGCTAACAGGGGGATTGGATCAAAAGGGGACGATCAAATGGGGGATTGTACCAACTGTAGATGGATCAAATGGGGGATTGAATCAATGTTGATTGTACCAAAGCAATGGGATCAAAATGGGATTGGATCACATAGGATGTGGATCATATGGGAATTGGGTTCAACATGGGATTCAGATCAAATGGGAATTGGATCCCCATGGGATCGGATCCTGGGGATTGGATCAAATGCAATTGGATCGAATGGCCAATGAGATCAATCCCACTGGGTGAATGGGATTGCATCAAATGGGATGGGACAAATGGGATGGATCAAAGAGATTGGATCAAATGGGATAGGACCAAAGAGGATTGGAATCCATATGAGATGGAGCAAAGGGTTTGGAACACAAATTAGATTGGATCATATGGGATTGATAAAAGGGATTGAATCAAATGGATTGATCAAATGGATTGGATCAAATGGAATTGGATCAAATGGGAATTAACCAAATGAATGCAGATCCCAAATACGACTTAGATCAAATACGATTGGATCAAAGGGATCGAATCAAATGAGATGGATCAAATGGGATTGGACCACCAAATGGGATGGGCAAATAGGATTGAAGCAAATGAGATTGGATCAATGGGAATTGGATAAAATGGAATTGGACAAACAGGATTAGACCCAATAGGATTGACAACAATGATTTGGAAATTATATGTGGATCAAAGCAAATGGATCAAGTGCGATTGGACCAAACAGAATGACACCAAGTTGGACCCCTATGGATCTTTAGGCTGGCAATATGGAGCCCAGAAGGTTACTGGCAAATTTGGAGGCCAAGATGGGGAAGGGTTGAAACTACCAAATTTTAGCACCCAAATAGAACTCAAATTCTATAAGAATTCAGTTCGTACAAGTATGTGATTGGAGTGAGAAGCAGCACACCATGGGAAAAAGACAATAGCAAACAAAATTCAACTTTACTGTTTCCTAATTCAACGTCTTCCACTCGCGCAGGGACTTTGTCTGCCATTATTATGTTCACCGTAGTTTGGATGCAGGAGGGAAGCTGTCAATGATGATGAGGCGCCTGGGTATGGAGATGGTGTCATGTATGTAAGCCGCCGTCATCGGAAAGACTGCGGTGGAAGTCGCGGGTCGGCATTCTCATAAGGTTGTGGGATGCGTGCATCGGTGTGTTTTCATATGAAGACGTATCTTGGGTCGGTGGACATAGGCTGAGGGGTGTCTGGTGCCTGCATTTTCATAGGGTTGTGCTTGCCTTTGGTAGGATGCTTGGTTTGTTGTGTTTTCGTCTGGGTTGGTCTTAGTGATGCAGGTGTGCGGCCTCATATGTAGCACAAATTCAAAAAAAAATGGTTAATTTTATATAAGTTAAACACCTTTTGACCTATGAGGCTCTACCACATTTCTGTTCAGTATCTATGATTGAAATATTACATGATTTTCTAAGTAACCATGCAAAACAACCTTCTAGATATATGTATATAGGGGGGTGGGGACGACAACTTTGCATTCTTCTACCCAGCTAGTCACATTAACCCTACCACAGCTAAAGCTCACCAAAACTCACTGTGTTCGGGTTAATTGAGAAAAGTCCAGAAAGTAGCTAAGACGTCATCAAACCAAGATTGATATGGGCACGAAATCGCTGGCCGGGACAGCCAGCGGACACCGCCATAGAGTGCTTATCCGGGGCATGGGGCTGGGGCCCGATGGACCCTGGGTTGGAATCCCACCCAAATTTGGAACTTTCTGTTCGCCTCTTTCCGCCACTCCTTCAGTTCCTCCGGGAGATAGGCTAGAAACCGGACGTCAGGGTTAGGGTTATATAGAATAGGCAGCTATCGGTAAGGAGGGCAAACATCAAGAATTTACAAGTTATTTTGAAATTGTTTAGGGAGGAGGTCATTATTTATGCCAGGGGGGGTGGGGGAATGGAGACTGAGGGCGGAACCCAAAAAAATTTTGTAAATGAGAGGGGGGAACGTGCCTCAATTTTTCATCAATGGAGAGAAGGAACATGAACTTTTGAATGGGAAATCAGCATGAAAGGTGGGGGTGAAATTTTTGAAGGGAAGCGAAGGGGGAAAGCGAACATTTTTGCCGAAAAAAAAAAGTACGTTGAAATCCTCCATTCCCGCATAAATTAATGGACCGCTCCCTGAGTATACATCAATTAACTCATAGTTTCCTGAGTATGGTGCATACATGTGTCTTACATGCAGATCCTTAAGGGCAACGAGATATTTGGGGCATCCATATATTGTGTCATCTGTAGTGATTCATATATAGATTTCTCCCTTGTTCTTTGTACAAAAATGCATTGAAAGAACAGCACTTTTCATTGGCTTCATTTCAATATTAAAACCTGAAATTAGGCTCGAATTAGTATTGCTCCTATAAATAATGAAATTTCACAATTTTGTACCAAAGAAACTTTCAGCTTTAATCCCTTTCACATGTGGACCATTTGATAAACAGCTTTACATTGGTGCAAAAATCAAGAATTTCACTTATTAGTGGGCACCAGTTAGGTGTGAAATCTCATCGTGCACTTTAACTCTGAAAAATAAAATTGTATTTTGTCAGAAATGGACAGAAAATACAACATACAGTGGGAGAGGGGGTTGGCCAATGTCAGCCTGCAAGTGATTTACAGAAGAGCAGACAGTGAGTCACAAAGGTCACAGTCTATCCCTCACAAGCCACCAACTTGTATCTCAGGTCGGGGAAGTTGCTGGACTCCCCAGGAAGGCGATTCACAGGGGTTGAAATTAAATTGCTTTGTTTCGCTTGATATACGCAGAAGAAGTGGCAGGTGGATACTTTGCTCATACCATCAATCTTCTGCAAAGTTTGGAGTTTGATATGATACTGGAACTATGAAACAAACAAGGCGAACTCAGATTTACGCGATGCGTAAAAATAGGTCCCCGCCGACCGAATGTCAGCGATCATGAACATTAGGGCTTGGGACATATTCCGGGTCATGGGTACCCGCCTGTTTACGTCTTACCCGGGACAGAATTTATCGGGCGGGTTTCCCGAACGTCACTTTACCAAAAAATATAAGTTACAAATTTTACATTTCTTTACTAATCACGAGTCTCACGAAAATATTTAACCCCTCATTATCCCTTTAGAAACAAGCTATTCTTTTGATCCCGGCTACATGTATATAAGTATATTCTTGACGCCTCCACACTCCCTTGATGGAAATTCCATTCACCGCGTGGTTCACCACCCCTCCCAGAGAAAACTTCACCCTCCCCTGGAGACACTCACCTCCGCCCCGAGACACCCCACCCCTCACCTGAGACACCCACTGAGACCCCCAACCCTTCACTCCCGGACACACCCACCCATTCGCCTCCCTCGAGTCACCCACACCTCTCCGTCCCGATAACACCCCACCCCTCCCCAAGACACCCCCACCTCCACCCCCCAGAGAACTCCACTACCCCTCCCGAGACAAACCTACCCCACCCTCCACGAAAACCCACCCCTTACCCTCCCCGACACAACCCACACCTCCCCTCCACCGTACACACCCCACCCCTCCCCTGGCATATCCTATGTCAACGTTCAGCGATACAGCCAAATGCATATTTAATTAGATAGCTGCATCAAAAAATGCCCCTTTAATGGCCCACAAGCACTTTGACCAAATTACGATACACAAAAGATCTTGTGTTTTATGGCAGAGCGTGTCTTTCACATAGAAGAGGAATTTTGTATATCGATGTACCATTTTAGCTAATACAGGCAATATGCATATTTGAATTAGCTCATTTGCATACAGGATCAGCCTATATCACACACTTCAAAATGCAAAGAAGATGCGAACATGATCAGGCAGGGGTTGGGTGTTGGGGGGGTCAAGTGCCATCCAGAGAAACGTTGAGCCCAGGAGGACAAGCTATACAATCATGCTAAATCAGCCTTTTTTGCCCTGCTCATTGGGTAATTTTACATCCAACCAGGAAAAATCGTGCCTCAAAACTGGGATTTTCCCATCTGACAAGTGATCCTGTTACGCCCTGTAGTTCAGCCCCCCTCACCCCACATATACCCGATTGTGAGCTTTTGTAAAGCCTGGGATGCACCATGTAAACCATCCTAAATGACTAACAATTGCCGAGGGGGGCTTTGGGTTAAGATATTATTTTTTTAAATTGGGCAAAATACGTCATTTACACACACCTTGTGGGGTTTTAAGGTGAAAAAACAACAAAACAAAAACAAAACAAACAACCACTAATTGCTTTGACCCACCTTTTCACTGGATGCTATTTACCTAACAATTTCTATTAGGCGAGATAAATAAAAAAAACCCTGCTTAACGGCTCCGACCGAACCCTGATTTTTTCGTTTTGCAGATTCTTTTATTTTCGTTTTTCCAAAAAATCAGTGTCAAATCAGCCTGTTTTAGCCCCAATTTATCAATTGTGGCTAAATTCTTTTTAGAAAATTTGGAACAATTTTGATTTTGCGTCTTGATTTTTCAGATTTTGGCGGCGTATGTTAGGCCCACATTTTGAACTCAGAAAAGAAAAAAAAAAAGAAAAAATTCGCCGACGACCCTACTCGGCAAGGTCCGCTGCCCCGTCCGAAAACAGTTTTGTTTTTTTTGTCCTAGCCTAGCTGTATTATCTTCCCTCATTCAAAGAATGTCTCATTATCACATATGCTTCCCTCCATATCAACTACTTACCTTTTATAAGGACATTGTGTTGTACCAATCAAGTGTCATGCTCACCATGCCAATATTTTAAACATAAGGCTACTCATGGAATCACCCATTGAACAGGACTTTGCCTTACCTTTTATTCACCCGTTTAAATCTAACATTTACACAAAGCCACGTCAATAAAGGGACATTGGTATCTGTGAGGGATTTAAGGGATTTACAGATTAAGCTATACAATTCGAAATGGTCTAGAAAATAAGTATTGAACCATCTAGTGGGAAATATTTTAGAGTCGAAGTACCATAAAATGAAAAAGTTTAATAATTGTACTGTATTGTGCAGCAGGGGGCATTCAATTATGAGCGGTAAAATACCGAAACTCTATGAACAACTTTAAAACCATATTCAAGGTGATTTGTGATTAACACCTTGATATTTATTTACGGTTCACATATCACTTGAGAAAAGGTTATTTCCCACAATTTATGTTGATTTCCTGGTTTTTCTGTTATCAGCGAAAAGTGTTTATCACAGTGACCCCCAGGCCAGTGTTTGAATTCCTTCTGTTTATGACGGAACATACAAAATTGTGAATTTCTTCTAGAGTTGATGCTAATATATGACAGGTACATTGTAAGATTGGAGTGCATTAGGCCAACGTAACTGGTGTGCTACAGCTACATTTTGAGGGCGGATGCTCTCTATTGGTTAATAGTCGTGTCGGTTGTCTTATGATAATGTGAAATGAAAGGTGGGAGGTTTTGTCATGTCAACTCCAGACATGTAATTACAGTCCTATGTAGGCAAGTCAAAGAGCTCCTCAATGACATTTGATATTTCTCGTTTTTACCTGTAAAATCTCAACAATCCTAAGAAAGGATCACAAATCTCCCTTTAAACACAAAACACTTATTTCCATAACATGAAATCTGCACACAACATCTGATGCACAAAAATAGGGTGTCTTACACTTTGGCAATATAGAATAGTTGCTATGGATGATTCCCATTTTATTAATTCCACTTTCACTTGGAGGGGAAAGGCATTTTTTTCTGACACCTAAGGGAGTCCCTGTGTAAAGCCAACTCGCAAACGAATAACAAAAAAAGCTGCATCCCCATCATTCTACACATAAAAAACATTGACATTTTCAAGAAATGTTTTACCCCCAAATCAAGGTGAATCATAACGGTAAAAGTTAAAAAAAAAAAAAAAAAAAAATACCAACAAAAAACATGAGAAATATCTAGATGGATAGATGATGATTAATGAGAAGTATATTCCTACAAAAATGCTTTATTATTAGTAATAATATTTTTACTTGCGACTTTTTTGGGGGCACCCTTGAAACACTTGTGCGCTCTGGAATAGCAGGTCTCCTTTAAAATAACAACATCATTCATCATTAGTAGTTGTCTTGAACAGAGTCATTACGCTGATAATGATACCAACTAACCCGGACTTGGTAGACCAAGTGCAAACAGTATATATGACAGCGGGGCGTATTGTTTCATATTTAACCCTCTGGTGGTTAAGTAAAACTATTGGTGCGGAGATTTTTTTAAAAATTCACAATTTTTTCTGACTTATTCAGAAATTCACAGAAAAATGCATTCAAAAATGAGTACAAACAAGCTAGGCTTAATCCGTTGTGGAGTGGCTCCTCAAAAATGATTTGAGTATTTAAAAAATTCACCATGGACAATGTGATAACGTTATACAGGATCTATCAGCGTTTAAAGGTTAACTATGCGTAACCACATTAGCAACACAATTGGACAATTGTTCGTAACTTCCGTTAATGCAACTTTTCAAATGCACCAAATTCAACAATTTGAGGTTCCTTATACATCTAAACAATAACATGTCCAAAAACCTGCCAAGTCAATAATAATGCACTTGTTTGTTGTCAATAGCATAAGCCTTGACCACTTACTGGTGAAAACAATCAAATCAAACCAAAACTAAATTTTGCTACCGCTTAGCGAGTTAGAATGACAGAAAAGTCAACAAGCACCACGAGACCAAATCAATCTCAATCTAAACAAAAAACACCAAAATACGGTGTGTTATGCAACTATGTATTAATTAACAGCAATATATAGCACATTTTTGAAGGGCGGCCCCCAATTTCAAAAATTGGAGATTTTTTACACGGTTGCATTTGGAACTGGCTAGTAAACTAGCCGGAATGGTTTAGTCGATAATGGTCATGTGTCACAAACGACGTGACTGACTTTTACGGAGAGTGAGAGCAATAGCTCCCCTACAGCTCTCTTCTTAAGCACTTTATAGGAGAGTGATTAAAGCTCCCCTTGGGAATCTGACTCATCCATGGGTAGCACTGGTATATGCATGATATCTCCCCGTAAAACCCCCTGATATGACAAGGGGGAGCAGTTTTTACGAGCTACCACCTTATTTATACGTCAGTGCCCTTGATGAAACTGAAAACTGGCTGGGAAAACGTGCCTTCCAATGTGGAAAGAAGCCGGGAAAATAGCGCAAGGATACGTGTCTACGCTCATTGCATTAGGTGGTTTAATAGTTCGGGCAAGTTAAGTGAGAGGTACGCATCATGCGATTTGTGAACAATTCCATTGTGATGTCCATGTCTGCAGGAACCCACCGAGGATCAATTAACCACCGCCCAACCCTACCAGGAATGGTCCTTGCCACGAGAGACACATCGCCAATACGGAAGTGCTAGATTTGTGAGGAAACGAGAACAGGTACCGAAGTAGAAGCAACTCATGTCTGTGATAAACAACATCGAAAGTCCTCCCCATTGAAGCATTCGTTCTGTCATAGTTCCTCTGTCTACAAAACCTCCATCAGTAGACTTCGAGCACCCCTCAGCTCCACCCTGGGATTCCACCAAACCTCACTTCTCATTGGCGGACTTCAACAGCCATAGTACCCACTGGGGGTGACAAGAAAAACTAACAAAGACGGACAGCTGTGAAGGAATGGATAGACAGTCAACATCTAAGTTCTCCTTCACGACTCAAAGCTGCAGACATCATCATAGTGCCCGCTGGAAGAGGTTATAACCCTGATCTAGCTATGTTAGCAAAAAACATCTATAACTTGTAGGAAAGGATTGTTCTGGATCCTGTCCCAAACTCAACATCGACAAGCGGTATCAAACGGAACGCTTGCAGTAAGACCAACAAAGTGCCTTAAGCGCCGCTTTAACTAAAGGAAAGCATACTGGCAATGATTCACTGATGACCAGGATCACGAACGGGAATGGGAGTGCTTCCAAAACCCCAACTTATGGGCAATGCCCAACTAGTGAACAAGACTGGCAAGGAAGATCATTGCCCAAAGGCTGTAGGATGGAATATACCAGGCCTTTCCAAGGGAATGTGCTACAGAATATTAAGGGTATAGCACAAGTTTGATAGTGATACTCTTTTTCGGCTGAAACAACTGTTAAAGGTGAGGAAGTTTCCGAGAGGATTCGCCCAGGAAAGAAAAAGATCAAAAGGCACACTTTAATGCAATCCACCCGATATATTGACCCATCATCAGCAAGAAAGCATGGTCTACCATCGAAAGCTTCGAGGGGATCCAAACAGAACCTCCACAGCAGCAAAAATGTTACCACCCAACCAAGTTGCCCCACCAACTGTTTTAAATGGCAAGTGCAGCAAGAAACCCAAGAAGATCAAAACTAGACCATAGAGGTATAGTGGTGACCATGGATTCACTCGCCCCTTCAACAATTGGAATTGGAATCCGGATTGACAAATCTCAACCAGGAAAAGCAGTAGGGCCCTTGACAACATCTCTACTCGAGCAACTAAAAAATCTTGGCCCCTAGTAGTAGCAAAGGAATGGCTCTTGAGCTCTACAATGCTGCCTTATTTCCCACAGGTTCCCCAAGAGATCTGGAGGAAAAGCAACCACATTGTATGGCACTCCTAAGCATCGGGAAAGATCCATTCCAATCCCAAAGAGTACAGACATATATCTCCTAAGCCATACCTATAAGTTCTTTGAACGCCTCCTGCAATCGTATTGCACTGTGAAGACGAAACCCTATACCAAGAACAAGAGGTTTCTGGCAGGCAAATCAACAACAAGCCAAGTACTCAACATAACTCAAGCGCATTGTAGGATGGTTTCGAAGAAGGGTATGGTAACCGGAGCTGTGTTCGTCGACCACTCAGCAGCATTCCGACCATGTTATCACAGATGACCTACTCATAAGATCCTGGAAATTACCAGGACATCAGCTTGACTGAGCTTATCCGTGGTTTGCTGGTTAAACAGGAGTTCTTTGTTCAGGTGGAGCGAAAGGAGCGAAGAAAAGTCGATTGCGTAGGCTTAAGAATGGTCTACCACAGGGAGTGGGCTGCACCTCTCTGTTAAATTCATATATACCAACGGACAATACCTAGGAGTGCGGGAACCCGTCGTTTTATTTCTGCAGACGATCTTGGAATAGCGCACAAGATGCAGACCACAGTTGTTGAAGAGAGACTCTACAAAGCGTTGATGATCCCCACTCATTATATGAGAAAAAACCACAGTGCAAATCCAATTTAAGGACAGTACAGGTGTCGTGCTTTCATTACGCAACCGTGAAGCAAACATCAGCTAAAGTTAAATGTTGAAGCCCTGGAGCACACTTGTGATAACCTGCTACCTAGGAGTCACCTTGGACCGCCACTCTTCTTATAAGACCCACCATGAGAAGACGAAGAGTAAAGGATGCTCACGACCAATAACACCTTGAACAAACTCAATGGCACCAGATGGGGTGCTCCCCCACTTACCCTAAGATCAACGGCAATTGCCCTGTGCTACTTATATGCAGAGTATGCCTGTCCTTTATGGAAAAGATCAACCCATGACAAGAGCTGATCCAGCGAGTTAAAATGCCTCCTGCTGACTTATCACAGGATTGCCTCCGCCAACACCCACGAAAGCTTGGACATCCTAGAAGGAATTGCTCCACCAGACATCCGTCGTAGCGTAGCGAGCATAGCGAGCATGCAGAGCGTAGCTGCCAAGTATCAAGTGTGAAACAAACCAACACCCCTAATGTTGGACAGTACCTGCGCCAAACAGCCTTAAATACTAGAGAGCGTTCTAAGCAAATCCACCTCTTGAACAGTCTTAAGGAGGTACAGAGAGTAGCCGTGTGGGAAAGAAGAACTTGCTATCAACAATGTAACATCTATCGGTATTGAACCTGGCGAGAATCTTCCACCTGGAGCTGATCCTAGGAAAATGAATGGCCAACAGCAAAACAAAAACACCATAGACCATCAACATATCCGACACTACTGGAAACCAGAACCAGAATTGGCGATCTAAGGTTTCCTTGCAGAAGTGGGCTATCTGGAAAGCAGACCAGGATACTACCTGTGGTTGTGGAACAGCACCCACAGACAATGGAACACCTCTTGGTCTGCCCATGGGAAGCAACAATGCACAAACAAGACCTTGGGAATTCAGTGAGCAGCAGACGTTGTACTCATCTCTGGATGGATCATAATTGAGAACCAGTGTTTGGCACGATAAGAAGAAGAAGAGTTAGAGGTTATGTCCGAGGTGGCACTATTTCATCATGGACGGACATAAACGTTAGCATTTCCAGTGTGCCGTCAAGTCCAACTCGGGGACCCAAATTCTAATTACAAAAAGCTTATTTTTGATAAATACGCATTGTTAGCATTCTCGTGGCGGATAGTTTCCTAGACAGTTACCAACGTTACTGTGCAAAAATAAATTTGAAAATTGGGGGCGCCTCTTCAAATAAATTGCCAATCTTGCCAGGGGGGGCAGCGGCCAAGATAGCGTGTTTTTGCCCGTTCCCATAGGTTTAGACAAGTAATCACGAACTTGACAAATATTCGAAAGTCGAAAATACTGTTTAATATCAATAGTTTTCCACACTTTAAAAATCCGTTGGAGTTGAAGAATTCAACTCCAGTGTAAAAGTATTTTTTTTTGTTATGAATAACGTTACAACGGGGACCATTTTGAACGAGGTTTGCTTGACCTAATGTCAACGCAGGAGGTCATCGCATTTAGAAAGAAGATTTTTAAGAAGAAGAATCTTGATCACTCCCCACGGCCCCCTCGCATAAATTGTGCAGCGGCCCTATTACGGAATAAAGGGAAATCATTGAGGGGCCGAGGGAAGTGATCAACGATTCATCTATTGAGACTGGCGGACATGTAAAAGGTCGCCTCTGCACGGGTTATGCACCACGTGGAATGATTAGTGACTTCATTGTAGCAATCCTCTCATGTCCGGGGTCTTTAAAAGAGTGATGAGTTTGCCGCACAAGTATGCCACCGACGTCGACTAAAGCAAGGCAATTAGAAGAGCGGCCGCGGGCTACGTACGGGAATTCCCACTGGCACTCAATGCTCTAGTATAAACGCGCAACAGTGACTTAACTTTCGGTCAAGTTCAGGCTTCGTCACTGACTGACTCGTTCGGACAGTTTTGCCGCTATGCATGAATTTGGCCGCCACCGCCTGAATATTGCTTTAATGCAATAGATAATTAGGAGAATAAAGACATGCGATACACCCAAAGACAACACACACCCATCTCTCTCGCCTCTCTCTCACACCAAACCCACCGACACACCACACCCACACTTACCGAGCTACATTGTGGGTTTTACCGTACTAAACTGGTATAGTCCCCTGTTCAATTCGTCATCCAACCCCCAGTTTGTAAGAATCTGAAAATTGTATAAAATCTGTTATAAGCCCGCCATACAGTTCTTTGACTGGAAATGCAATTAGATTTTTGGTACAATCATTGGGAGATTATTGTATTGGGACATCAGTCGGAGGGCGAAGAATTCGCAAAATTCGGCAGAAAATCGGACGGCCCAAAAATATATTTCAGAGTGCGATTTCAGATGATTAATGAATGAAAGAAAGGGACAAAGTAAAATAGTATTTTTTCCGTTTTTATTTAAGTCGAAACACAAAGGTTGCTCAAAAGTTAACCTTATCCTTAGAATCAGATTGGCAATGTCGGCAAATGTGAACTGCACAGATTGATTAATTATAATCATTGTTGCCAATTCCTAACTTTAAAGGACAACGAGAGATTTCACATATCAGGTGGTCCCTTAAAAAATCGAACGTATGATTTTGCCATTGTCCTGAGTAAAGCTTTCTATCAAAAAGATACCCATCGAAGGATTAAGTTGAAAAAAAGGTTCGTTGGAACAAAAATTGTGAAATTTCTAATTTCGTTTATGAGCAAATAATATTCAGCCTAGGTTTTACATTGAAATATAAGCAAATCAAAACACCTTGTTCTTCTTAAGCATTTCTGTATCCAAATACCAAGTAGCAATCTATTGGGTGTCTACTCTATTATGAAAATACTATTATGGAACCAATCACGGTGCCTCAAAATCTCTCGTTGCACTTTAAAAACATTTTGAACAGTGCGATTTTAATATATGGTGCAGAGCCGGATCGTACGGGGGTTGGATGGCGATACTACAAAAAATATCGGCCATTGGAGCGGCCAGAGGAAAAACCTGAATAGGGTATTAATCTCTACAATCATTCCGGTTACTATTTTGGTAGTGTCTTGTTGTTGATGTCTTGATAAACTTAAGGTTGCAACGAGAGATTGCACATATTAACAGGTGTCCCTAAAAAAACGAACAGTAAGATTTTTGCTTGATGTAGCGCTTTCCACACAAATTATACCCATCTGAAAGGATTAGCCGAGAAATGCTTATTTGGTCAAAAAATTGTGGAAATTTCTAATTTCGTACAGGAGCAAGTACGGAAAAATTAGCTATGTTTATAGAAATTAAGCAAATCAATCACTTTTTAAGACATTTCGTAGACTAATACAAGGTAAGAATCTTTGAGTTGTATAGTCTAATGAAAATAACTATTCTGAACCAAATATTTTGGGGGTTGCCTCAAAATCTCTCGTTGCACTTAATCAGGTCAACGCTTCAGTTCTTTACAGGTCTTTGTTGATCACATTGTGATCTCATTTTCAAGATTTGAAATATTGGAATAAGTAAAGCTCTAAAAAACTGACATTGATGCTTGTGTGTTTGATGATAGGATGGAAGAGACACACCCAAGTTAAAATCCCACCCCCTAAATTCAAGCTAATTTCAGGTTTTTCAAATAGGGTGGGACTATATAGGGTCGGACAGTACTAAAAACTCTCTTTAAAAAAAGTAATTTTTAGCTACTTTTTTCTTCTAAAAAAAATAACACTTTTTTTCGTTAAGGTTGAACTATGGGTGTTTGGAGATTTTAAAAAAACTGCAAAACTTTTTTTTTTATCTGACATATTCAAATAAACAGAAAAAATGCATTCAAAGATTCGAAACAAGCCTCATCCCCTTTACATCAGTTTGTTTGAGATGGCCTGGCTCTCTAAAAAGGATTTGGTCATTTAAAAAATTCACTGACTTATGTGATAACGTATACAGGATCTATCAGCGTTTAAAGGGATTAACTAATGCCTTATCACCACATTAGCAACACAATGACAATTGTATTCTTCTGTAACTTCTGTCATGCAACTTTTTCCACTAACAAAATTCATAAAATTTGAGGTTCCTTTTATACATTCATAAACAAAATAACATGTCCCAAACCTGCCAAGTCCATAATAATGGACTTGTTTGTCAATAGCATACAGCCTTGACCACTTACGGAAACACTCAAGTAAAACCAAAACTAAATTTTGCTACCCCCCGCTAGAGCGAGTAATGACAGCAAAGGTCACCAAGCACCACTGAGACCAAATCAATATCAATCTAACAAAAACAACCAAATACAAAATTTCCAAAATTAAAAAAAGAAAAAACCTAAAAAATTAAACATTTAACAAAAATTTTTTGAAGGGGGCGCCCCCAATTTTTCAAAAATTTGAGAGTTTACACGGTTGCATGGTAACTGGGCTATAACTATACCTGTGAATGGTTAATGGCTCGTATATGTCTATGTGTCACAAACGGCAGGGACTGACTTTTAGGATAGGAGAGCAATAGCTCCCCTACTCTCTCCTTTAAAAGCACTTTGTAGGAGAGTGATTTAAAGCTCCCCTTGGGAATCCCTGCCTATCCATGGTTTGCACTGGTATATGCCATGAACAGCTCCCCTTAAAGCTCCCTGATATGACCAGGGGCGCATTTACCGAGCACCACTTATTTTAGAGTCAGTCCCTGAAATACGAAGGATTTTTTAAAAGAATATTATTAATCGGAATCGGGAATCCCCGATGAATAATTCCTCAACAACGGCTTCTGAAAACAGCCTTCCAATGTGAAATAGCCGGGAAATAAGCTCGCCATGTACGTGTCACCGCTCATCCATTAGTTGTTTTATAATAGTTTTCGGGCAAGTGGTCTAGTTATAGGTTATTTTCTGCGATGTGGCACTATTTCATCATGGACGTACATCAACGTAGCATTTTCCATCTCTGCCGTCAAGTCCAATCTGACCCACCCCCAATTCTAATTACAAACGTTTTTTGTGATAAATACTCATTTGTTTAGCATTCTCTCGTTTCGCAGGTATAGTTTCCTGACAATTACCAACGTAACTGTGCAAATATCAAAATTTGAAATTGGGGCGCTCTTCAAAAAATGGCCATATTGCTTAAGCAAAGATACTTAGAGAATAAAGAATGCTCAGACACCAAGACACCCACACCCACTCTCCTCTCTCTCTCACACACAAACACCCACAGACACACCCACCACCCACACTTACCAGAGCTACATGTGGGTTAATTACCGTGTACTAACCTGAGTATAGTCCCAATGTTTCAATTATATCCAACCCCCAGTTTTTGAATAATCTGAAATGTTTAAATTCCCCCCCCCAAAATTAAAAATATTGAACTTGAAATCAATAGATTTTTGGTTACAATCATTTGGAGATTAATTTGTATTGGACATCAGATCGGGTGCATATTTCTCAAATTCGGGCAGAAAATCGGATCGGCAAAAAGATTATCAGAGCCTGCCGATTCTCCATGATGTTACTGATTAAAGAAAGGACAAGTAAAATAGGTATTTTTCCAGGTTTTAAAAGTAGAACCACAAGACGAGCCGTGCTCCAAAGTGTAACCTTATCGCTTCTTAAATTCCTCATTGGAACTTGTAGCAAATTTGAACTGCACAGATTTAAATTAATCATAGTCATTGTTGCCAATTCCTAAGTTTAAAGGTGCAACAAGCTTTCACATAAATCATGTGTCCCTAAAAAAAATCGAAGTACTTGATTTTTGCCCTGATGTAAAGCTTTCTCTATCAAAAATATCCCCATCTGAAAAGATTAAGTTGAAAAAAATCTGCTCAAATATTTGCTTTTATTAATTTTTAAAATTTCTAATTTCGTATAGGAGCAGAAACGAAATTCAGCCTATGTTTTAACAATTGAAATATTAACAATCAAAATCACCTTTTCTCTCCTTAAGGCATTTTCTGTAGCCAAATACAAGTTAAGTAATCTATTGGGTTTCTAATTTATTATGAAATTACTATTATGACACAATATAGATCGGTGGCCGGCGGCCCCTCAAATTCCTCTCGTTGCACCTTCAAACATTTGTAACCCATTGCGATTTTTAATATATGGTGCAGATCATCGCATCGTATCGGTGGATGGCCCGATACACAAAAAAAATCATCGGCCATTGGATCGCAAGAGGAACCTGAATCGGTTAATCTCTACAATCACTTCCGGTACTATTTTGGTAGTTTCTTGTTTGTGAATTTTCTTTACAAACTTAAATGTGCAACGAGAGATTTCACATATCAGGTATGTCCCTAAAAAAAATCGAAAGTACTGATTTTTGCTCTGATGTAAGCTTTCCATCAGAAATATACCATCTGAAGGGATTACGCCACCGTGAAATGCTTCTTGGTACAAAAGTGGGAATTTCTATTTTGTACAGGAGCCAAATACGAAATTCAGCTATGTTTTATATTGACATATAAGCAAATCAAAATCAACTTTTTTCTCTCTTTTAGAACAGTTCATTAGCCTAATACAAGGGTAAAATCTATTGAGTGTCTATCTATGAATAACTATATGACACAATAGATCGGTGCCTCAAAATCTCTCGTTGCAACTTTTTATAATCAGGTCATGCTTCATTTCATTTACAGATCTTTGTTGATCACCATCTCATTTCACACTTTGAAAATATTTGGATAAGTAAAGCTCTAAAAAAATCTGACATTTATGCTTGGTGTTTTATGATAGGATGGAGATCCCATTAAAATTCCCCCACCTAATTCAGAGCTAATGCAGTTCCAAAATGGTGTTACTATACTAGGGTCGCACATACTAAAAAAATCAGCTTTAAAAAAAGTCACTTTTTTTAAAAAAAAACTTTTTCGTCACTATATAGTAACCAATTTCATTGTATATTACCAACTTTTTTTTTTAAAAGTCACTTTTTTTAAAAAAAAAACACATGTTTTAAAGAATTTCTTCATTTTTCTTACTAAACTACTCATTTTTCTTAGCCCTCTCAAAGTTACTAAACTAGAAAAATCCTCTTTTCTACTCTTTTACGGAATAAACCTCAATACTAGATTACATAATGTAGTAACTCTGTTTGAATAGCCCCACGTCAAGAAAAATCACCCACAACGTCAAATAACCCTACAACGTATCATTTCTACCTATAAACAACCCCACAACGTTACTCTAGTAAGTACACACACACACACACACAAACACACACACTCTTGTATGTGTGTTCGATAGGGGACACTAGTCCGAAACCTACTGATCGGGGACACACAAATGTCCCCGATTAGTGGGTTTCAGGCTTGTTTGTGTGTTTTCATGTTCCCTATCGGTGGGTTATGGGCCAGAAAATACACAAATTTGTGTTTTCTCGCTCACCCAAAAATGGGGTCAGGCCATTTTTAGCACTTTTAGACATAGGGCTACCCCCTGGTATAGGTCCTACGATAGGGGACGTCCCCGATCGTCAAATGTCCCTGATCGGAGGTTTTAGGCTGGAAAATGTCCCCGATCGGAGGTGTTTACAAGTTCACACACACCCACCCACACACACACCCACCCACACACACACACACACACACACACACACACAAGGCACTAGTCCCTTTCCTGACTTGTTTGGCAGTGACAAAAACAGCAAATATCTAGAAGTCAATGTGGCAATGTCCCTTTAAGTGGAGAAAATTAATGTTTCTTTCACGTCAAGTGTTTTGTTTTAAAACTCTTGAAACTGGTTACCTGGTGTACCAGGCTTAATGGAGTGATAGGAGTTCAAAGTCCTCAATCACACAGCACTAAACACTACTAAACCAAATGCTTTTCTGTATTTGCTAGAGACATGTATGAATTGCTTTTCTGTTACATTACATCGTTTTGCGCCAACCAAAAATGGTGCCGATGTTGCGTTTTTCCAAATCATGTTCTGTTCAATTAAAACCGTACTGACTCGAGTATAGCCCCATACTTGATTACAAACCCTCCTCCAGAATCAAGAAGTCCCAACAGTGACTCTTCTAATAAGAGTCACCCAGTGGCATAGCCAGGATTTTTTGACGAGGGGGCACAGATTTGTGAATGTACCGACGCGTGTATTACGGACAATTTTTTTTTTCCCTGAAGAGAGAGGGGGGGGATTTTGCCAATGCTAAGATACTAATAGGGTATAGCATTGGACCAATTAAGCCAGTTATTAAGTAACCCTCAAATGACATCCATTTTCAAAATAAAACAAAAAAACAACCTAACTTAAAAAAAATAAAAAGCTTACAGCTTTTGACAAATGTACCAACGGACTGTTATGCACCAACAAAACATCTTGGTCGGGGGGCACGTGCCCCCCCTGCCCCCCTCTGGCTACCCCACTGAGTCACACACACATAGATATGGTACCACGTCTCTAGGGTTGTAGCCCCTTGGGTCTACAACACTGAGATGTGGGCAATAGTATACAACAGAACCAACAAAACTAAACGGGTGACAGCCTCAGGAGGCAACAACAAATTAAGAAGTTCTACAAAAAATATGTTCCACTTACCGATATCACAGGGATTATAACGGCTTATGTTACCAAAGTTTCTCCTCATTTATGAACGTATGCCTGCTTTTACCGCCAAAGAAGAAATCGGCGAAATTTTAAATCCCTGTGTCAGCTATTCACATGTCGTGTTTACAAAAATGGTGGCAATACCATGTGCTTTGACAGCTGTAGCGACCTTCGGTAAAGTTCAGGAATAACATCAGAAATGTCACGAACATTCAGTCACATGATTGTAATCTCATTCCCAACCCACAATACAGTGTGTGTGTGTGCATGTATGTAATACACTAAGCGTACAGGCCGGTTAGTCCCAATAATTGGGACTTCACATGACGTTTCTTCAACAGTATGCCTTCAACACTCTATGTCCCACACTACGTATAATAACATTTTTGTGTAGCCTTCAAATTTCAACCACTGACAGCATTTCACCTCCACAAATTTTCATATAATCTTACCGGATTCCAATTCAATAAGCTTCACCGGTGCTTTCGCTAAACACTCTTCTACCTTTAGCACCAGTAATATCCAATTAGAAATGCGTGAATGGGTTAAAATAGGGACTTTTTCTCGGAAATAAGCGAAGTTGTTAAAAGTCTGTTTATGACCAAGATGGATGATGGTTGGCAGAATACGCCCAGTATTATCAGGTGGGTATGAATTTAGTATTCTGCCACCACTTAAATTCGGCAGGCTTAACATGTGGTTTATTCCGTTAACGTTGTCGAATTCATGGGGTGGTGGCAGAATACTAAATTCTTTCCATTAGGTGTTTTCAGCCCGGCGACAAAATCATCTGCGTATGACATACTATGTTTATTCATCCCTTCAGTAGTCTCATTCTCGTTGGGATATGCAATAATTATTCTATAATCGAACTGTCTGGTAAAGGAGACAACCGACATAACGTCACGCATATTTACATAATTAATTGTAGAAAATACACCCAAGGCGCTGTGTTCTAGTCAACATTTAAGTGCAAATGTCATGTGTAACTTTTGGCATACGAGCTATCATTAAGCATCATGGCAATACAAAACACTAGACCTAGTCACCGGTCAGAATCTTACATGTCTTGAAATTTCATTAAATTTCACTTCCTAAAAGAGTCAATGAAGATATTTACGACTATCCTGTTGTTGCTGACACTCTAAGGAATACTTTCAACTCAAGGTGGAATCAGGAAATATTTATTCGTATGAAGAGTGCAAATTACTGAAGAATGCGAGACAAACATTTTGTCATCTATGGGTCATTCCGTCACGTTAGGACTCAAAGTGTGACATGGCTCTGTATCATCAAAAGTTTCACTACTTTTGATACAGTTATTTCATGTAAGATGCACCTTTGGGTGTGCAAGAAATTGACAAAGTTTGTAGACATACGCTGTGTCCTTTGTCAGAGGTATGATAGAAACAACATGCTGTTGAGGGACATTAGGACACGGTGTTGTGTTAAGTCTGAATTTCACAAATGCTTATTTTGTAACATTTACAATATGAATGATTAAAATAATTTTGTGACTAATTGAAAGAGTATGAAATGCACTAAAGCAAGTTATGTTGAAGTTGAACCAAATAAAAGTGAATGGGTAGATTGTTCATTTTTTGCAGTGTCTGTGTTAGTCCACATTTGTATACATTGGGTTTTGATTTGGTATTGTTATGCTATGTGTGGGGATTTACAACCACTACAAAGTTTGACATGTTGCCAGTTTGTGTCGCTGAAGAACTACAAGTATTGAGTTTGTGTAATTATTTGGTCCTTCCTCAAACTTGTGACAAATTTAATGTAAAATATTTATGTCACACACTTTTTGCATACAAATTTTGGTACAGGTGACAAAATAGAGCATAATCAGAACCCAAAAAACTTAATGTATATGTTTAGGGAAACACACTGCCAACAAGAAGAAAACTTAAGGTGTGGTAATTAATTACCACATATACCATCAAGAACTGAAAATGTGAACCAAAATGATGCTTCATAATGCGGACTTAACATAGACGCCATGTCAAAACAGCAAATCGGGGACAATATTTGCTATTTGGTCACAAACAACATTAATCACTTGGTCTGGTGACTTTTATGCCCTCTCAGAGTACACAAAATCATTTTGACAAATTTCATCCTGTAAATGTCTTAAACACTTGACTTTGTGAAATTCAGACTTAACACAGACACCGTGTATAATGTCCATCAAACAGGCTGTTTTATATTCAACCTCGGACAAGACATGTGCGTATGTATACAAACTTTGTCAATTTCTTATCACACCCAAAGGTTTGCATCTTACATGGAAATAACTGTATATACGTAGTGATACTTTTGATGATGTACCAGAGCCAGTCCACACTTTGAGTCCCAACCTGATGGAAGACTCATATATCAGTTACACGATATTTTGACATGACTTCTCTGTTGATTTAGTTAATGGCATTATGGATAATTGTACATTATGGAGGAGTAATGCTCAGCAGGACAAACACTAGTAAACAGGCCGGTACGGCAAAGATGAGATCATTTCTGGTATTCGACGTCATATCCCCAAACAAAAGAAAAGCACATGTATGACATTAAACAAAATCTATTGTTGAAGTATGCACGGTTTCCAGAACGTTTTACGCTATTTTTCTATATGCAATGGATTCAAAAAGACTATAGTGAGACAAATGCATGGCTGAAAGTCTACTACTACCTGTGGATGAAATTATTCATGAAACTTATAATGTTGTGTAGGTGATATACAATAATTTGTTAAATTAACAAAAATTTGATGTCATTGTTTCAACATGCATATAATGCTTTTCGTAAGTACCATACAGCATACTTTCGGCCATCTACACACACATTGCCATTGCAACTGAGCGTACACAACATTGAAATTTTTTCAATTACTGTAAAAGTGAAATTTTCGCGCTACATTGATTTTCGCGCTTTTCGCGGCACTTCTGAGCTTGCGCGAAATTAAAAAACCCGCGAAATGTTTATTTTGTGTGTAGGTCTATGTAGAATAGCTGAAAAGCGAATTTAAAAACAAGCAAAAATGTTTAAAAATTGCTGAACCTCGAAAAATTACAACGCGTCGAAATATCACTTTTACAGTAGATTTAAAGTTAAACCACAACTGCTAAAATTACTTTAACCCTTACTTATTTTAGCACAATTGATATACTTATTGTGCAAGGCTTTTCATCATCATTTTCCGAGAAAATGCGGAGAAAATTTTGCTCCTCCACAATCACTCACCACACTCAATGGTGGTACCCTTATATGAATCATTATGGGTAATCAAATATATTTTGGGGCATGATAAGGCTGAGCATAGCAAAATGATACATCATTACATCAACATGCACGATTTTCATAAATGATTTAGGATATGTATCTGTCTGTTCCACAAAGTTGAGCTGCCTCAACTTGAAATGTACGCATACCTAAGTCTGGATTCTATAATGAGGAATAATAAGAGGTATTAGAAGCCTTCTAGTATTGTGTTAATCCATATCATGACATGATGAATACGATACAGTTCTTTGAATGAGCCCTGTCTTTGTGCGACGACGTGTCATGTCATTGTCATTGCAGTGGAGTGTGTGTAAAAAGAAAGTTTATGGTCCCACAACTGTATGGTTGCTGAAACTTAACACTTCTTTACACAAAGCGAAACTCAATACAGACGGTTCCATACATACCTAAAGCTTTTCTCACATTGTCTCAATATTGTTCTTCTTCTATTTAAGATGAAAGCAAACATTTCCTAGCTCAACAAACCGTGTGTCCTACAACAACCTGTTGGTAACGTGATATGCCTCGAACTTATCTAGCACTTCCCGGATTGCCGCTTAATCTCTTACAGCCAAACTACTTACGTATTATTCTGTATTTCTATGCGGAACGAAGTCTTGATGTGTAAGGAATGGCTGGAAGTACCAAAAACGTTTTTACGAACGACAGGGGGCGTGTTTTTTTTTTTTGTTTGAGAATCAAATGGGGAGGTCTTTTTAGGACAGCGGTGAATCATGGGGTAAATTCAATATGCCAAGAAAGCAGAAGAATTTCGAATGTGTTGTGTGTGGGGGGGGGGGGGGGGGAGGGGGTCAGGGTACGGGGGAGGGTATCGCTGACAGGGACCACTAAAAAAAAGTAAGTTGAGTATTGTCCATCAGGCCTATCAGGATAAACCAAACGCTATAACCCATGGAAATTGGTAGGAGTAGCAATCCGCGGCGCGGTCTAGCCGCGGTTAGCTGAGGGTCATAAGATTTGTTTTAATTAAAAAAAAAATACTAAAAGACAGGAAACACAGTAACTGAAAAAGGGAAGAGTCCCCCTTTCACATCGTTATGGGGTCTGCTCCTTGTCTCAGCCTCGTTTCACATCCTACCAACCTTGGTCGCTCTTGGTACCTCCCCCGTCCATAGCCCCCGCCCCCCCCCCCCCACCACCACCACCACCTTCTCTTCCTCCTGGGAATTTTGTTTCTGACTTCATTCGGCGGTTCGTTCCCGGCAGCCTTTTTCTATAACTAGTCGCAGGTTACTCTGTTTATTGTAAAGACTAAAAAAAGCTAAGATTGAACTCGTTTGTAACACACCATTCAACAAATCCGCGAAGATGCATCTGACAGCCCCTGCATGATCCTTAAAATATAACACTTTAATTCCCGCCGTTCAAGACCATTGGGTTTTTGTGACTTAATGTTCAAATAGTCGCTTAAATCGGCAAAAAAAGTACAACTCAGGATTGTCTGCAGTGGATAAAATTTGATAGAACGACAAACACCAGGTTGATGTTAAAAGGTGCAAAAATCATAAATTCGAGTAAAAACAAAAGCACTATAAGGGTTAACCTACCCTTACTTCCATAATCAAAAATCGGTGTTCCACCACTGTAAGCCTTGGTGAACCAATAGTCTTCCCCCTTTAAAAAAAGAAAATAGTGGTGTTTGGGTGTTCCCGCAATGGTCGTCAGCGTCATCGCCACCTTCGTATTAGCTAAGAATACGGGACGTCACCTGCATGGGAGATGGATTTTTTTTTCAACCTTATTTTTTTATTTACGAAAAAACCACCAGATAGCTCTAATCATCCCCAAATGTAAGGTCCTTGGCCTATAAAAGACAATTTTTTAAAAGATTATCACGGCGCTAATCTAATCAGACCAACAAGTCATCAACAATAGATTGTTGCAATCGTTTTTTGGCTTTCAAATGGGACCATCGCTATTATCATCATAGAAGTGGAATCAATAGTGTCTATAGTATCAAACCCATCATCAACTCATTTGTGCTTTTTACTGGCCACATCGTAAAGGCCTTGAAATACGCCATCTTTTAGATCTTAATGTAATGACGTTTATAAAAGTGGGTGTCACTGCATGGGGTACTTCTGCATGTACCATCCTTCCCATTCACAATTGGTGATCGATAACCTGTTGATCGTGTTGACAGTCGCACGTTGCCACAGTAAGGCCTTCAATTTTCAGGGACCTACTCAAATTGGCGGGCAGAGAGCATCTTCTTTCGCATTGAGTCGTAATGGCCTCGCAGGCCTCATGATGATAATGATGATACACTTTTTAAAATCTCTGACACATCATCAACGGGATCTTGGTTTTTTATATAATTTTAATGTGAAATTCATGCTGACATATACTGTAGTTTTGCAACTTGTTTCGAATTCAATTTTGCACGGTTCCCAGACACGTATTTTAGTATAATAGTTGTTTGTTGTCCGTGGCATATAGGGACCGTGTGTGCCTCCCGGGGGGGGGGGGGGGAGGGGGTCTCAAATCAATCAACTTTTTGGGGGTAGGTAATGTCCATCCCGGATTTCAAAAATTTAGCTCCGTGGCTGATTTGAGGCCCAAAGAATGAATGGGTCTCCGGAACTAGGTTTTTCTAACAATTTCAAAAATAGCTGCAATTTCCCTCAATTACCATCAACATTTTGAATCTTTTTTTTGAGACAATTTGGTAGATATAAGCTTCGGACATGAAAGTAGGGTCTCTGGAAGTGAAATGGTCCTAAAATGGGGGTCGCTGAACTGAAAACGAGCCTGAAAATGAGGTCTTATAGGCGGGGCAACATATACCATACGTCATCCCAAGTGAGACCCCCCAGCGCCATCCGAGAGTATGCTATAGCTCCATGGTATGCCCATGCATGTCCCATGCCAAAAATGAGACCAAAGATCTATCTAGATGTGGATTTAAGGAATTTAACACTTTGCCAATTTACCATTTAAAAATATTTTACTTCGTTTCAGCAAATTCAGTGGGAAATTTTGGCTTCGGATTAAGGAAATTGCTTAATTGTCAATGTTTGAGCCACTCAATTGGTAACAAAATTGGTAAGCGGTCATCATAGGGAGTCCTATACGAAGTTGGGACATAAGGCTGCACATCCGTTTCAGTCATTTGCTCTATATATCTTCCACGGATACATTGAACCATTCCTAAGGCAAAATAACTATTTAATTTTCTAATGTGGTCCCTTACCGTCTCAATTTGATTACTCTCATAACGATATATGACTGCCTGCTCACCATGCAAAGCATGCCCCATTTAAACCATCCTGACTTTGTATAAGAACTGGTATTCATACAGAAGACTTACAAATACATTGCTTAGACCATGAAAGGGGATATAGATGATTCCCAACATGGAGGTCACGGATGACAAAACAAATCTTATATTGGGATGAGGAGCAGCACGAAGAAACGGCCATTTACACAAGGTGAGTGCCCTTAGATGTCTTCTCTTATGCTATATTCGTCTCAGCCTGCAGGGTATAGGTAAACCCAGAGATGAGAACTGGTAAAAACCATGTATAGAACCCCCTCACTTTTGGTTTGGGTAGGGATACATACATCTGCCGGGTGTTTGAACCACTAACCCCCCGAAAATATCCAACATGACAGCTTTCTATATACCCATGCCTATACCTGCATGCTTTGGGTGAGGTTTTTGCCCCAGAAGCTAGAGAACACTACGGGTTAAAATGTTTTTAAGTCATTCTTGCAGCATATTTTTCACACTCATTATGGTTTGCATGCAATTCTTCATACCTGAGGCTGAATGATATTGGAAAAATCCATTTGAAACAGAAATGCAACCCGTTTATTCTGCCACTTTGCAAGAAAAAGGGCATCAACGTGCCAAAATCGCTGAAAATATACCTTCTCGGCTCGTCGGCCGCACACCCGGCCGCCATCTCCGTAACCCACCCCCTTTTTCCCACTAAGACCCCCCCCCCCCCGATAAAAACTGACAATGACACGGAATACTTACATGTTTACGGTGAATCACCCCATCATATCATCTTAAATCATGTACTGATAATCATAAATTGTTATTTCACTCCCTCTCATATACGCATTGTGCCAATTCGTAAGCAATGAAAACGCATGAAAAACACATAAACCAAAACATGTGAATTTATTATGCATGAATGCAAGCGCAAACAATTCAACTTTTTTGTCTTGTGTGAAGCACCCTATAGGTATTTAAATACTTTGAAAAGACAATAAATCTTATTTACCTGTTGTTGTATTGACATCTTGACGTGTGAATATCTTTCTGTTTAGATCCCTTCGGTTTTTAAGGTGACCTTTTTCTAAGGCCTACCTGCGCCCTATGTCTCTTGGAACTGTATATATACCCTGGTATAGACCGACAGCGACATCCTTAACAGCAATAGCATCAGGCCCATTTTGTGCTGTAAAGGCCCAAAACCTGTGTTTAAAGGGCATTTCGTGAGTCCCAGCACAGTCTGTTTTATTTCTCGTTCATCATGTTACCCTCTATGTATCGGTCGTACGCCGCTTGGTCACTACCGCGTCACGTGACCATGTCTAAACGAACGTTTCAACATGGCTACCGTGACAAGCGCCGAAAGTGTCAAAAATCACGCAATTTCCGACTGAATTTGATATGTAATGAATTAAATTTTGTAATAATAGTTAGGAAAAAGTACGGTATACATGAACGGGTTCATTCATAGTATTTGGGTATGAACGTTTATGCAACAAGCGTTCATACCCACAATACTTAAAGTAACCCCTAATTCCTAGATTCCTTGAGAAAAGTTTATTTCACAAAATTTGAGTTGATTCCGATCTTGCCGTTTTTGTGTTATGAGCAATTGCTTGTTTCCCCGGTCCATAGGCACTGTTCTGTCCGTTTACGGACAGAAAATACAAAACTGCGAAATACAGATACGACGACTACTCACGTAGATTAGGACACATGGCTTCTAAGGCCACAACGGTTCAGATGATATAAAAATCTCAACTTTTTTTTAAAGGTAAGTCTGGGGACGAGGTTTGTGGATCACGAAATGCCCCTTTAAAGCAATAATTTTTAATTTTTAACACATTTTTATACATGGTGCAAATCTGGTGGGGTACGCCTTTTTTCAAAGTGTGGGGGGCCATGTCTCTCCAACACTCGTGCTATCATTTTGTAACTTCAATTAAGGGTTATGAGGATAATTGAAAACGATCGTTTTCTTTTTCTTAATTTTTGGATATATGGTATTTTAATTGATGTATGTGACAAATCTGAAATAAATGGGGGTCACCGACTTGTTTTTGAGCTATAAGGCTGTTCAAAAATGTGTAATTTGGCCTCTGTGTGCCACAAGGCCTTGTTTTTAATAAATGACATGAAAAAAGACCTGTTTCCTGAGGTCAATTGGAGACATCTTCTGGTCTAGGTGAAGGGTGCAAATACTAGCACCTATTGTGGAGAAGTCATGAGTTCATGTTCAACGTTGTTTGAACACAATAGTTTTGTTTTTGTTGTTGTTTTTTGTTTGTTTAACTACGGAAACAGGTAAGGGGTCAGCCTTTGGTACAACACCCTCGTCCCGCGGTGTAGGTACACAACCCGCCATGAAAATTATCAAATGGTAACCACAACCCTTGACCCACTCCTTTTTGATTAAAACTTTTTAATACCCTTCGAAGTTCATTTTCCCTTGACTTTTTTCTTGCCCACACCCATGTTGAGTTTCATCCATTTGAGGTTTAGCGTTTGCATGCAGCCCCATCAAGCACTCTAAAAGAAAGCCATTCTTCAAAGTGCCCATTGTTGGCTCCAAATTGCCATATTGTTAGGTTCATACAAAACACCTTCTATACTGTTCTTTGTGTGAAAAACAGATACTACAGCATTTTTTAAAAAAGCGGTCCCTCTAACTGTTTGTTTACTAATAAAGTCGGATTCCGACTTTTAGTATAAACAATGCATAAAAAAAATCGCACGTTCTTAATAATTCTGCGTTTTCAGCTTAGCCACTTACAGGGGTCATTACTACAACCATTTTCAATACCACAGTGGAAAAAGGACTTGATGAAAAATAGGTGGCGTGATTTGTTTTACATTTATTTTGAAGAAACTGGGAAATACTGATAGTAGCTTTAAAGGTTGCAACGAGAGATTTTGAGGCACCCAAATATTGTGTCGTAATAGTATTTCATATAGATCAAACACTCAATACATTCTTACATTGTGTTTGCCTACATAAATTTATTAAAGGAGAGGGAAAACGGGTGGGTGTGATTTTGATTTGCCTTATACTCAATGTAAAAAATAGGCTTAATTCGTATTGCTATAACAAACAAATTAGGACATTTCACCATTTCAACCAAAGAAGAAACATTTCTTCAGCTATCCGTTAAGGATGGGGATAGTTTGATGGAAAGCTTTACACAGGGCAATACGGAGCCCGTAAGGGTCATGGAAATTATTTTTTTTTATCTCGTTTTGTTGAACGAGATACTATATCATTTGAACGAGTTACTATCTCGTTTGTACGAGTTGTTAACTCGTTTGAACGACATACTATACCGTTTGTACGACATACTATCCCGTTTGTTTTGAAACGAAGATTACTATATCGTTTGAACGAGATACTATCCGTTGTACGAGTTAATATCTAGTTTGTACGAGTACTATCCGTTGACGAGATATTACTCGTTTTTTGACGAGTACTATCTCGTTTGAACGAGTACTATCTCGTTGTGAACGAGATACTATCTTCGTCTGAAGAGAATATACTCGTTTTGAAAGAGTTACTGATCTCGTTGTACGATAACTATCTCGTTTGGGAAACGAGATACTATCATTCGTTTGATGAACGAGATACCTATCCTCGTTTGAACGAGTTACTATCTCGTTGTACGAGGGGTACTATCTCGTTGTACGAGTTACTATCTCCTTTTGAACGAGTATAACTAATCTCGTTTGAACGAGATACCTATCGCTCGTTTGACGAGATACCATCTCGTTTGAACGAGATACTATCTCGTTTGAAGGAGTTACTATCTCGTTTGAACGAGTTACTATCTTGTTTGGACGAGTTACTCTCAATCCTAGCTCGTTTGAAACGAGATACTATCTCGTTTTGTACGAGTTACTATCTGGTTTTTTGTACGAGTTACTATCTCCGGTGTTGTACGATTTTATTATCTTCGTGTGTACGAGATATATCTCGTTTTGGAACGAGTTAACTATCGCTCGTTTGTACGAGATAATATCTTCTTTGAAGATGTACTACTCGTTTGTACGAGGTATTATCTCGTTTGTACGAGTGATTATCTCGTTTGAATGAGTTACTATCTCGTTTCAACGAGTTACTATCTCGTTTGTACGAGTTATGATCTCGTTTGAACGAGATATTATCTCGTTGAACGTTGAACGAGATATTATCTCGTGTGAACGAGATCTCTCTCGTTAACGAGTTATATCTCGTTTGAACGAGTTACTACCTCGTTTGAACGAGTTACTAATCCGTTTGAACGAGATCTATCTCGTTTGTACGACGTTAAATAATCGTTTGAACGAATCCTATTCTTCGTTTGTACGTACTATCTCGTTTGTACGAGTTACTATCTCGTTTGTACGAATTATTAACTCGTTTGATGAGATAATATCTCATTTGTACGAGAACTTCTCGTTTGTACGACATAGTATCTCGTTTGTACGAATAGTACTCTTTTGACGGTTTACTTCTCGTTTGAACGAGTTTACTTTATATCTCGTTTGTACGAGTTACTCTCTCGTTTGAACGAGTTTCTTCTTCTGTCTCGTTTGTACGAGTTACTATCTCGTTTTACGAATTATATTAAGTCGTTTGTATGAAATACTATCTCGTTTGTACGAGTACTATCTCGTTTGTACGACATAGTATCTCGTTTGAACGAGTTAACGATCTCTTTTGAAACGAGTTATTTCTCTTTGTACGAGTTTATTTATGTATGTCGTACCAACAAGATAGTATCTCATTCAACGAATTAATCTCTCGTTCAAACGAGATAATAACTCTTACAAACGAGATAGTATCTAGTTAAAACGAGATAGTATCTCTTTTAAACGAGATAGTATCTCGTTCAAACGAGATAGTATCTCGTTCAACAGATAGTACCTCGTTCAATCGAGATAGTATCTCTCGTTCAAACGAGATAGTAACTCGTTCAAACGAATTACCAACTCGTTCAAACGAGATAATAACTCCTACAAACGAGATAGTAACTCGTTGAACGAGATAGTATCTCATTCAAGCGAGATATTATCTGACAACGAGTTAATAATACGTACAAACGAGATAGTAACTCGTACAAACGATATAGTATCTCGTTCAAACAGATAGTATTCGTTCAAACGAGATATATCTCCGTTCAAACGAGATAGTATCTGGTTCAAACGAGATATATCTCGTTCAAACGAGATAGTATCTTGTTCAAAAGAGATAGTACTCTACCAACGAGTTATTAACTCGTTCAAACGAGATAGTAACACGTTCAAATGAGATAGTATCTCGTTCAAACGAGATAAAAATAATTTTCCATGACCCCGTACGGCTCCCCGAGGGCAAAATCCGTACTTTCTATTTTTGAGGGACATCCTGATATGTGAAATCTCTCCGTTCACCTTTAATATCCTCCAAAGCTATCATCTAAGCATTCAGAGAATGGGTAAGTCATCTTCCCAACTCTATCCTTGATCCGAAATCAATCATCACTCAATCATCAATCAATCAATCATCAATCATAAAAAAAAAAAACAATCATCAATTGCCCAGATTTGGGCATGGATTATAGTGGATAGAATGGTATTCATTATCTTTTATGTTTTTCCCTTCATCAATTTTGGTTACACCCTGGGGTAACTTTACAACGGTGCATGAAAAATTAAGTGAACTTTGCCTCATCACAAAGTACTTCGCACTGCCTGAATGAGTCTGTGTGTCAGGTTAGAATTCGCTATCCTGCAAATCACTTTTGATCGAAAAATACACTATTTCCACCTAGCAAAAATTGGTTTACTTTATATACAGACACCGCGTACTTCCACACACACCCACCAATGAGGACTCTTCGAATTGTTTGAAATGAAATAAACTTTTATCATCGTCCACAACTCGCAGCAGAAATTCGTCATCGAGCCAGCTTACACGAAATGGATCCCACCGGCGGTACTGCCGCTGCGTCG
Source organism: Ophioderma brevispina (assembly GCA_023653785.1). Taxonomy (NCBI): domain Eukaryota; kingdom Metazoa; phylum Echinodermata; class Ophiuroidea; order Amphilepidida; family Ophiodermatidae; genus Ophioderma; species Ophioderma brevispina. The sequence goes on from JAMKCH010029185.1 coordinate 54,166, forward strand.
GGCGGTGGCTGTCGCCTTGATCCTCCCGATCGCCCCATGCAAGGTCGGCGAGTAGACGGGAAGTGGAAGTAGTTTTCATCGTGCCCCCATATGCGGACACAGCAATGGAATATGAACTCGACAAATTAAAAAATGAGTGATTCGGAAGTGCTGAAGAGAACAGATCAAAATGTTCGATTCCATGCCAACCCACATGAAAACAAGGAAAAGAGAAATCAGGTAGGCATAGACTGAGTCAATGTCAATAACAATGTATGGTAGCTTGACTTGGCATAAGATTATAAATGGTGGAAGTCTTTTATTTTCCAAGGAGGAATGACCTCATTTTCTAACAAATCGTGATTTGCATATCCTACAATAAAGGAAAGTGCAAATTGATGCATCATTGGGGCAATCTCCACGGCAGCGCAGATCCAGACCGGATGCGGCCATCATCGAGATCCAGATTCACAGATCCAGATCAAGGGAGTCCGTTAAGAACTCTTACAGCAGCCGCAGAGTGAGTGTGAAAGTGTTACAAAATGCTACGCGTAACCCTAGTGATCGAGGAATACTTTTACGCGTAACCTAAAAGTATTGCCGATAAAGGGATTAGCGACACTAACCAAGCGTGTTCACACCATGTCCGCGTGCAGACTGGATCAAGTTTGGCCTAGGCACGTGTAGACGCAAACTGATACGAGATCTTGATCTGGCCTGCCGTGTAGATTGCCCATAAATCACAACTTTGTCATGTTTGATTGTACGGAAAATCTGACTCCAGATTTGTTAGATTGTTATTTACACAGTTAATCAAGACAGAACCTGACGGCGCGTACTTCATGGTTGCTAAAAGTGGAGGAGCTTATCAGTGCATTGGTGCGTGGTCGGTGGGACCCAGCACAGGCATATCACTCCGATGGCCAAAAAGCAGGCGACAAGTGCTTTTTAGCAAATATGCAGACAGAACCAGGAAGTAGTACGTGCCGTCAAGGGTTCTGTCCCACAGTATTAGTAGTGTGGTACTCACATAAAAAGGTTTAATACATCTTTTCTTGACTTTTTTTTATCTTTTGAAAGTTTTTTGGAATGATTTTTTTTAGGGGAGAGGACAAATTTTTCTCAAAGGGGACTCTCCCTCAACAATTCGGCCCTCCCTCCCCAAAGGGGGAAAATTCCCCCCCCCTCAGGCCATTTGGCAAACCCCTGGCCTTTTTCACACCAAAATTGTACCTTTTTTTTGACAAAAGACAAATTTTGGGGACCCTCCCTGTGTGGGAGGGGGATTGGCCAAACGTGGAACCTTTTTGACATCAAATTGTAACCTTTTTTTGACCAAAATGGCATTAAGCCCCTAATACAAGCCCTTGCTCTGCTCGGGCAAATTGCATTTTTTTGCGTTTTGCGCATTGTTAGGGTTTTTTTTTTTTTTGCTTTTTGGAATTGGGGGGGGGGCATCTGCCCCCTTGCCCCCATGGTTACAGGCCTGGCAAGAGTAAAAATAACAAATACCTTTAACTGCGTATGATGCTGAAGGGGTGTGTTGATCGTTCAAAAAACTTTTCCAATGTTGTAATGCACTAAAAAATAGATTCGATATATCTGAGTCAGCTTTGACCTAATAACCCCTGAGGCTGAGCGGACATAGTGAGATATATTCACAATCAAAGTGATTCAATCAATGACCCAATGCAGCACATGTATAAAGTGTTAAAGGGGGGTGGAGCTTTGTTTATATGATCTGAGCAACTCTCAAAACTTGAGCATGTGGCCATTGACCGATAATCAGCCAATCAGAGTTAAACACTTTCACGTGTTTATGCAATCACACTCAAACGCAGAGCAGGTCAACATCCAAAGTTTTAATTACGGTTTTGTCCCCGTAAAACGGGGGGGTGCGGATTCAACTCACACTGTAGCCAACTCGCCCTTAATCCTCCTTCCACGTCGCCCAATTCAATGCATCTTCCATCCCCCAAACCCAACCAACCCTCCTACTGTCCTCCTCCACTTGGGTTCCCATCCAAAATTCAAAGAAGCCTTTTAAAGGTGCATGTTCCGTATCATCTTTGGGACCCCCTGATTTCCGTACAGTAAAGTAGCTGTCACAAAAGAATGGCCTCTCTTGAATGCGTATACGCTCGCGATCAGCTAATGAGCGATATGTGGTGGGGCCTACCATAGTGTTCCTAATAAACGCCAGGGCGGTGATTTTAAAAAAGGGTGGGCGTTTATACAGTCAAAAAATCCCCACAAAATCACCTTACACAGTTTCAGGACAACCCAGGACTCTGGACTGATTCCCTTGGTGATTTCTTAGAATGGGCATGAATACGCTTATTTTCGCCGCTCCGATACCAATACAAACGAAACGAGCAGGCGGATGGGCTGTATTTCGCACCTACCGAGTTCAAAGTTCTAAACAAACTATTAAATGTGCACTACTACTGTGTAAAAAAAAACAAAAAAAAACTACGTCACATCGTCATAGGCAACCCACGAAAATTCTTAGCCCACGCTATTTTGGAAGCCATTTTGGAAATCTGCAAAAACCACAGTACCCGATCTTTGCGACGGTATAAAACTTTCTGAACAAACAACACGCCTGACGATGTTAATATCTAAGGATCATTTTTTATAACCGAGGGTCGCATGGTGCAAATCGACGCGAAAGTGCATTTTTCAGTGCTCTAAGATTTAGTTGTAATGGCTTGGGCGGCCAGTTACCACTAGTGACGGATCATAAGCAGAAAGCATTTATGCGCCAAACAGTGTGATTTGATTATGATTACACGTTCTAGGCATTAATCATGTGAGAGGTAAGCGTAACTCATTTTCTTTAATTGCTTTATCCAAAAAATCGTAGGGGGGGCATTTATTAGAGCAGGCGCGTTTATAGGAAACAACACGGTTTTACTCTCGGATCACAGCCCAAACGTGGAGACTGTGAAGTTGGGAAGTTGAAGGCGCAATCAGCCATCCGATGGACCAAAGCGCTGTTATTAGGCTATTTATGACCTATTCAAAAAGCCAATCGACATGCAATTAGTGTGTTTAGCTATGATAGCCCAATTTTGAAAACGAGGGCCGTTTTTCTATATTTCAGATGAAAGGCCATATTTTTCAGTGTCGTCCTGAAATTGAGCCCCTCACAATACATTTTATCCTCTTAAGATGTACAAAAAAAAAACACGCTGTTTAAGGGTTAACCCTCAATATTAGCAACAGTATTGAATCGGACTTGCAATATGCATTATGCTTCTTCCATCAAAACCTTCAAAAGTTGGTTTTCCCACAGACTGAGGGGGTGTATGTATGTACAAGTGCAAGGCTCTCATACAAGTAGAGAACCACAATTTAAAATGATTGGAACACGCACTTTAAAAAATGCTCGTCAGGACTCCTTCCTCGGCACATGCCCATTACAATATTCGCCTTTGCCAAATTCTTCCAAAACACACATCTGCATTTTTCACCTTCCTCCCATCTTGTCCAGATCTGCAACACCAATGCTGTGTTGCAAGCTTTTTCCTGGAAATCACCTAACATTCTTAGAAATTTCTATTCCCCTTTGCCCAACTAACACACTAATCAATCTCTGTTCATATGTGAGGGTAAACATCTCGTTCCTTTTGTCCTCTTTCCTGAACCACGTTGTGTAAGGGATACTCCCGCCTAAAAATTTCGAAACGATATAAATTACTGTATTAAAAAGGTTCATGTAGTGTGAATTATAATAATAAATTGCCAGGAGCGTATGTTCGCATAATGTGTTGCTTATTGACATGGGTCCGTTATGCATTGATAACAAAGGATGATGTGGAAGTTTGAGAAATTTATCCAGCTGGCGTGGCGCGTCATTTGAAAGCAAGTTGAGCACGTTGTGATGGCCATTTCAACAGCGTTCGGATTTTTGAGGCGGGGGGGGGAGTATAGTTAAAAGCTCTTTTCGACAATTTAAATGTCAGATGTTTGTTAATTATTTAAATTTGTCTTTTTTTAAAGTTTGACTTTTTTAATTGTTGTTTTGGGGTTTTCTTAAAAAATAAAAATAAAATGTGTCAGGATCACAACCAAAATATTCCAAAACAGGTGCTGTTTAATAGGCATTCATATTAGTAATGGCTCTAGATTATTTGAACATGGGGGATAAGCTAGTATATTAAACATTATAAAATGCCAAATTATATCTACAGGGTAATTTCAACAGATGTATAAGCTTTATTTGCCTTTTTTGCGCTGCATATTTAATGTATGTATATTAAGATGTTAAGTATACGATTAGAGTATAGCGAGGTAAAATAATATCAGCATGAATTTTTCAATTTTTTTTTATTTTGAGCACATAATGGTGTGTGTAATTGCTATGTTATCAAACCCTATGGGTCCAAAACATTTTAAGAGTAGGCATTATCATGATGCTTGCAGGACCGTATTGTCATAGATGACCTTAGATCTTTATTTAATCTCCAAGGTGGCACTGCACAAACATTTACAATTACCCAGTACATTTTTTTATTAAAATAATAAAAACAAAATATCAAATTATAAAACTATGTATACAAACAGCATAGATGTGTAAGTTATTACAACTCACTACCCACTCGTATGCTTACAGGTACACCCCACACTTTGTTCACTTAATGAGCCCATCACCGCACAGCATGCACGCACAAACACATATTAACACCCACACACACACACAATTTAAACACACAATGTAAACACATCACACAGACACACAAGTAAATTCACATCATGTAATTGTCATGTATAATGCAATGTACTTGTCAATGTAAAGCTTCTTTCTCATAAAATACTTGTAAAATGAATTGACAAGCGTGAGTGAATAATATATAAAAGAATGGCTTTTTAAACATGTTTAAATCATGCATTCCAATTCTGCAACAATGATTTAAGTTTTTTCCCATGCCTTGAGCTCCTCTATAATCCTAAAGGACGCTTATCTTGAGTATTGTTCCAAACTAGGGACAACAGAGTTTTGGAACTTTGGCTACGAGTGCTTTATATGAATCTGCTCACAAAAGAAACTTTGGGACTCAAATAAGGTGGGGCAGAAACCATTGAGACTTTAAATACAAGAATAACAGATGTTTTCCCACCTTTTACTCAGTTTTACACCAATTTAAAGGAAATGCATTAGGTCCAGCAACAGGAGTTCTGCTATCAGCACTACACTTGAGATCTATTATGAAGTTATTTTGAAGAGAATTAGATAAATTAAGTCATTACATTTACCAACATCACTACAATAATCAAAGTGTGGAATTACATATGCATTGGCAAGCATATTCAAGCTTTTTTGGGCATATATGGCGTCTATTATAATGCAAGCATTTTGGAAACCTATTTGATATAAAAGTTACAGTGATCATTCCAACTTAATTGTTTGTCGAAAACAACACCCAAATACTTAAATGAATCGACCTTATCTATAACATTATATGTCACGTTCATATTAAATCCACCTTTTTTTTTCATAAAATTAAAAAAAAAAAAAATCAATAAATTTAGGCGTTTTTTTAATATTGAGAGTAAGATTGTTTTCACGAAACCATTTCCCAATATCACACTCTATTTTTGTTTAAAAAATCACAAATTTGAATTTTAAAATTAGTTAAAACTTGCCTGGTGAGTTGTGTAGTATACCTCTTGATTTGATTACACATTTCTGTTTCATATTATCTAACAAGATTAATGTATATTATCAACAACAGAGGGCCCTAAAATTTACCCTAAATGCCTTATTGATGCACTTTACGAGTCCGACAAAGAAGAATTTACATAACTCTTAAACTCTTTGTGCCCTGTTTGCTTAAATATTTGCACAGGCAATTCAATTTGGTGGTGCATGCCGTAAATTGTTAAAAAAGGTCAACGAGGAACCATTTTTTTAGGGGTCCCAGGTTTGTTAACAAAAAGGTCCATTTTTTTTTTCGAAGTCCCGCACGCCCCCCCCCAAAAGAAATAAAATCCTATGGTACGTGCCCTCTGGTTTCAGATGGGGATATTTTTGCCGAAAAGTTTTACAAATCAGAGCAAAAATCCAGTACTTTTCATTTTTTTTAGGGACACTGATATGTGGAAATTCTCCATTGCACCTTTAAGGGTTGAAAAACAGAATGTGAGACTTAGTGAAAATGTGTGGGCTTTTTTATAAATGGGACAAAATTTTAACATATTTTTCATATAAATGGGTTGCGAACACTTGAAGCAGCCTATACATATAAGGGCCAAATTAGAACATGAATAAGCTTTCTGAAGCATTTGAGGATTTAGATAATTGTAATTACATAATTTTGATCAAAATAAAGAGTGCTACGTAAAAGTCTTAGAGCAATCCTTCCAGAATAACCTTGAAGGTGCAACGAGAGATTTCAAATAACAGGTGTCCCAAAAAATGTGAAAATTCTGATTTTGGCACCGGTGTAAAGCTTTATATAAAAAATATCACCATCCGTAAGGATTAAGCTGAGAACTGTTTCTTTGGTACAAAAAATGTGAAATTTCTAATTTTATATAGGACAAATACGAAATTAGCCTATGTTTTCTATTGAAATATAAGCATAACAATCACCTTTTGTTTTCACTTTTAAGACATTTCTGTACCAAAATACAAGGTAAGAAATCATTTTGAGAGTGTCTAATCTATATGAAATCACTACATGTATATGACACCTTACCTCTCATTGCACCTTTAAATAATAAACAAACAATCATTGCTACACTGCAAAACCTAATGTGACACAGCAAAAAAAAATCTTTACAAGGATATGCCAATGCCATTTACATTTGAAACTGTTCAAGTATGAAATGTAATTGTTTAGCCAAAGTGGTAGAACGTCAATGATTTTCAGGCCAGTGACTTTCATATAATTTTTTTGCTTACCTCCCACGTGGAGTTGACAGTTGACTTCTCATAATACGTGTCTAGGCTTTCACAGTTTTGTTATGTGTAATTTACATGTACAGTATGTATGTACCTTTTTAGTTTGTTCTATTTAGAACACTTGGTTTTAGTGTTTCTTTGTGATATATGGTTGTTTGATATTTTAATCAGGGATCCAAAATTTTATAGCTTTTGAGTTTCCTTTGAAGTAATGATTGCCTTGACGGGATTATGTATGATTAGATTTTGGGCAAAAAAAATCTCACAATTTGTGTTTTTCCCCAAAAATGTTCATCTTTGCCCCCCTTCCATTCCCCCCCCCCCAGAAAAAGAAGTCTGGCACCACCACTGGATTTTGGTATTATTTTCTACTTTTATGTCCCAAACCCTCTGAAGTGTTCTTGGTATATGATTTTACAATGAAGTGCAAATTTAGAGAAATGCATATCCTCAGAAAATCTCCTCCTGTCCCTTTAAACAATCTTATAGCTAATATACATGTAGCTAATAGGAGAGTGAAAGCTGAAGAGCACAGGTGTACAAGGTTACTAATTGTAGGGGGTATCAGTCATAAGATTTATGCATATTATCAACAAATCACTTGTGATAATGCAGGGATGGTCACTGACTTGGCTATGCATATCAATAAAAAATGGATTTTGAAAATCACTACTTTGGCTTTAGAAGAAAAAAGTCAGCCATACCTTTGGGTAAAACGCTTCATGTAGTTATAGTTATAGTTTATTAGGATCTCACTTTTATAACATTGGCACTCATCAGACTGATGATGGCTCCAACCAAATACAAGGCAAAGCAACAGTATACATGTACAAAGAAAATTAATTTAAAAACACAATTACTACTACAAATCACGTATTACATTCAAGCACAACAAGCATTTACCAAAATGGTGTTTAGTTAATGGACACTGAAGAAAATAGCTTAAAATACTAACACAAGTGAAATAAATAGTTAATGTTGTCTAGCAAGCTGAAAGTGTGGTTTGTAGTTTGGAGAAAACATATCAATTTAAAAATAACAAAAATTAGATCTTGCAAAAGAGAACACATTGGATAGGACTATATGTAACTGAGCAACTCTGATCTGTGTTTACATGCTGTTTGATTAGTTCTTAGAGTTTGTATGTATGTGCTGTACTTTGTTCCAGTTTTTAAGATAGTAATAAAGAGCGATGCAGAATCCTAGTGTTTTTGGACCCTTTTTTTTTGTTCTGCTTTGGGGCCTTTAAAAAAAATTTGGACAAACAAATTTGACATCTAAAAAAAAAAAAATTGGCTCATCACATGGTTGTGTGGTGATAGTATAATCCATGTTTTGTGCTCCAAGCACTTCATGTGCTCATTTTTGCCCACATCTATTTTTGCCCACATTAACCCTAACCCGAAACCATGTCGTTTTGCCTGCGACTGCCCAAATGGCAACGAAAGGCAATCTATTTTTATTTTAACGGCCCAATGCAACGAGAGCCAAAGTTTGCGTTTCTTTGCAGCTCGTCCGTTTTTCCCGGCCAGGACATAAGTTAGCGTAACGTCAATAATGCCCCATGCACGAAAAACATCGCGTAATTTCCCGGAAGACGGCCCAGATTCAACTAAAAACATCGCGTCATTTATCCCGGAAGACGCCCAGATGCAACTGAAAACATCGCGTCATTTTCCGGAAGACGGCCCAGATGCCAAACACATCTCGTCATTTTCCGAAGACGTCCCAGATGCATGAGACGCATTGCGCCAAATTCGATCTTCTGCCGGGACCGGCCGGGGGGGTGAAAA
>JAMKCH010029186.1:0-34627 GCA_023653785.1 Ophioderma brevispina
ACATTGTCAACCCACATCTCTCAGATTAGAAATAGTGAAGAATTTTGAAAGAAAAAGAATTTGGAAAAGCAAGGCCTTCACTTACCATTCAAAACTTGCCGCCCAGTAAAAAACAGAGCAGAAGTGTTGAGGAACCTCCCTACCCATTGCATTTGGGGGTGCCGAGTTGCCAAACGCGTATAATTTTTCACCTACTGGATTGTCACAAAATGTATATCGATGTTGCCATGTGTAAAAAGCCTCTGGGCTCTCCCAGCTGTATAATTAAAATCGGCAGAACAATGCCAATTTTCGCTGGTAACAGGATAACAAACACGAACGAGTTGTCGGGCCATTGAGCAAGTATAATGTTTCTCGACTCGCCGAGGTAAAATTCCCATTGTGCAAACAATATTAGAACTTCGAAGTGTTGTGCATTACTACTTTGTGTTAAAAAGGTCACACGGTTCTTAGCAACTACCCACAAAGCGGACCCCACAGCAGCTATCGTAACGCCATTTTGGGAGGAAAGGAAAATATTTTATTATGATCTTTGCGTTGCTTAAATCATTCAACAAATTAAATGCCTGACGATGTTAATTAATGTCTAGGATCTTTTATATTCAGATGATGCCTGGGGAAATCAACGACAAAGAGTGTTAATTTTTCGGGGGGGTAATTTTCCATTACGGCTTTCATGGGCTTGGGCGGTAACTAATTACCACAGTATGCTGTAAATTACGCGGGTGCCCTGTGCCTTGGGTTTCGGCTTATGGGCCTCAGTGGTGAGGACACAAGAGTGCAGGACCAGCTGTAGCTTAGCTGTAAAGCAAAATGGGATCAATTCGCAAGCAAGTGGAATATGCAATAAGATTACATTTGATCACTCACATCGGCCCCAAAATGATTTCCCGCTGCAAAATTTATGCGAGGGGGCCGAGGGGTGTGATCAAGATTAATCTTCTTGCCTTGTCCACCACCAAGCATGTGGAATTTTAAAATGGCGTATTGTCGCCCAAATTTTCCTTCGATATACGTCGTCAACTTTATCAGCTTACAGCTACATTTTTATATTTTATACCAACCAAACAGCACAAAAATCAAATGAACAATAAGGTGGTAAACAAGAGGTGGTTGAGATATTGTCCAAGGGTTTTCTGCAGGCCAACGGCAGCCCAAAGCTAGAGTACACGGGAATACCACCGCTAGTGAAGGGCCGGGGCTGGGTCTTAGCCTAGGGCAGGGGTCTGAAAGAGGGGTGGGGGTTTAAACAACTTAATGAAAAGTAGTGAAGTAGTTAGTGTTTCTTTTTCGGAAGTTCACTCGAATTTATAGTACGGACAGTTTTTGGCGGTGGGGGGGAGTCCGGCCCTCTATTAAAAATGTCCAGTCTCAGTTGTGATGGGGAAAGAACATACACAGTGTTTACTCCTATATTTATATTAAGTACACAACACACACACACCCTCACACACACACACACCAACACGCACACACATATAAAAAAACACACACATACACACCATTACAAACACCACAAGCCCCCGCATACATATAATATACAAACATATATATACACACACATACACACAACCACCAACTAATAAATCTTACTATATTTGCCAAATGTTTGTTTTGTATGTATGTATGTATGTCTGCTCGCAAAGAGACTACCGTCAATTTCGATCCATATTGCCCCGCCAAATTCACATGAAAGGTGCATGAGGATAAACGGACGGGTAAACCGCTATATTTGGACGAAATCCGTCAGAAATGGATGAAAAATCAACGAAAATGTGCTCTGTTGATATGATAAATTACCATTGTTTGTACGCGTGTACTAAGCGGCGCGTATGCGTGATGCGTTGCGACGGGTGGTTACGCGTGGCAACCATTTGTTTGTAGCCGTACTAAGCGGCGCGTGGAGCTTTGCGACGGTTGGTTACGCGTGCCAACGGGGCGATACGGTAAATACGCTATATGCGGTTACGCAAATAACTTACAGGCTCTTATAGTGCAAACGGTTGTGGGAAAGAAAGGAAATTGTTATGTATCTCGTTTGAGTGTCTATAAGGGTTACCCCACGCCCACAGGGTTTTGAAAAAAAATATACGGAAAATTACAGGGGTGTGAATGAAAATATTGCGGTAATGTTTAGAAATCGGAACTATCTAGGCCTAGGCTACAGGATATGCTGCAAACTCTATTAATAAAAAAATACGACTACGCGATGTTGTGACGGGGGGGGGGGGGGGGGGCTGGGGCATTACATGGCGAGAACTTTATATGGGGTTTGAGGAGTTATGAGAAAAAATAGTGAACGGGAACTACAGCTTACCCCACGGGGAGTGGCCTACTTTTGATTTCAAAAAAAGTACACGGAAACTATACGGGATTAAATATTGAAGTTTTATTATTTAAAAAATACGAGAAAAAAATAAAATATACGAAAAAGTATAAGGCATGTAAATTATTGTTGACGTTTCTTTAGCAATCGGCAACTATTATGAAGCTATAGGATCTGATAGGTACGGGAAGTTGAGGTATAAAACAGTGTTAAAATTACAAAAATTTGCGACTGGGGCGTCCGCCAGAGTTCAGGGATACGGTTTTGGTGCAGTCTTCCAGGCCATGCATAGTGTGTCACTTCTTCAGTGATAGCTTCAGTTGCAGTGATTGCTTCCCGTCACTCAAACTAGAGGAGCCACCGCGCGAAGCGCGGGGCTCCCGCTGTTTTTATAATTTATAATAGCCTATAGGCCTATAAAAAACTCATCTGACTTTTGTTCAACCTGTTACGCCAATGAGGCAACTTCAAACATTCTTTCGGCCTTTTAGAAAAATCAGTTGTAGCCTAATCTCTGTGAATGATCGCCTAATATATAGCTCATATATCAGATGAAGATCATATTTTGTTTCACTCGACATCGTGATCACTTGTGCAAGCACGTGATTCATGCCACCAAAACTTCACGTTCCGCCCAACCAGGCGGCTCCGGTCGGTCAGTGTGAACGTCCGGTTGCCAGAAATTTCACAGAGGGGGGTATAAAGCCACCGAAGACTTTTATTTAAACAAACGATACAGCACATTCGACAGCGAAGACAACCAAAAAAAAAACGTTTGGAGGACCAGTTAGGATTGCTTTGAAGCAGATCATGAACATATATGGTAGCATAATGGTACCTCTATTGGAATACCCTTCGAATACATTAGTCTCGGATCTTGTTGTAATGTCAAACATGTCGAGAAATACAACTGGCGATAAATGCAACTATTAGTACTTTTCGGCCATCGTCTTCGACACAGAAATTGAGTCACCTTTCAACCCTCTGATTTTGAATAGAAAGACCTCGGATCGACCATGTGGCAAGTCTCTCTGTGCTAGAATATGTACACGACAATTTAAGCAGTTTTTTTTTTTAATTGATAATACTAACATAACTTTCAAGGAAAATCGCAAAGTTGAACACTACTTGAATTTTCGAAATAGCTTGCCGGCTGGTCTTAAATGGATTATTGTCATCTGCTGCAATATTTCACCTGAATGAGGGTAAGGAAGCCACACTCGGCGGGGGTGACTGATTTCCGACTAGCTTCTAGCGTAGTCTCGCACTTTCGTAACGCTATGCCATTCCGTGAGAACTTTCTAAAATTTAAGAACAAAAGTTCATTGTACCCAACATTTGAGACATTACCTCCAAATATTCCCTTTGGTGCAATATATGGACCTAAATACTGGGTTTTTAAAAAGTCTTAGAATAATTTCGGGACTCAGTGGTGGTGTAAACTCTTGAAGTTTTGAGCAGTAAAGAAAATCACAATACATACTATTGCAGACACGCGGACATTGTTTATCGGTGATAACCTTGACGTCAATATATTGAAGCCTCTTTGCAAAAACACAATCCATCGCGCTGCTCACAGCACAACGTACCCTCAGGGCGTTATAGTCAACACGATGGAGAGACTCGCTAAGATCACACCTTGTCGCCGCAGCTGTTGAGGTTGCTAATTTTCCTTTACAGCCCAATTGGGCTGCTTTTGACCATCAAAAAGTGTGCCTCAAAGAGCCATTTTCGGCAGGACTCGGGAGAGCTGTGTTTTTGACACAATAGAACCAATGATGGGGCTACATTTTCCCCCACCACTGCGCGGCGTGTCCACGCCTAACTGAATATTTGTTAGCAACACTGGAGAATTGTAACAACCGTTTGATCATTCGGCTCGGGAGTTTGCGTGCACAAATTTTGTTAAATTTATTAACACTTCCAGTGCCGGTTTTAACTTCGATACAAAGGGGGAGAGGAATACAAGAAGAAGATCGCCCAGGTTGGTACAAGTTAATTGCAGCATTTGTATAATATTAGAGATTTTCGTCTCAGAGTCCTACCGTTCGCTGCATCCAATAGGCCTATTAGCCAGTCCGACTGATTTTAGATCAGGCGGCTGGAAGCTATTCTAGATTTCCGCTATAGTGGCTACTTAAGTCGTATTTTGGAGATAGTCTTGTCGGGATGCGTGCTACACGATTTGACTTATGTAATGTCGTCCATACGCGAAATCATGGTGATTCGTAATGTTGAAATGCAAAAGATTGATAATGACCGCGTCTGACATGCCCGAATTTCAGTAGACTCCGTTGTACTAGAGAAAGATGCCAATTTTGGGGGCAACTTTTACAACTTCCGAAAAACTTTGCATGTAAAATTACAGGAGATTTATGCAAAATTCAATTAACTACTTACTCCGGTCTATTGCTGGATCATCATAATGTCCCTCGAGATTTCAAAATTCCTTTTTTTTGCTTCGGTAACCTGATGTTCACAGGTTTTTCATCACCCTTCTCTGCATTCTCCGCCATTGCAAAAATTACAAATGCACGAAATGCCAAGGCCGAGATTTTAAACCTAGTTATACCAACAATTTGACCTTTAAAACTAGCTTAAGAACTCGCCGTAAAATTGATCACGGCAGATAAAATGAGCATTTCTACACCGATGATGTGATTATTTTAGATTTTATTTTTGTATGATATGAGAAATTGAAGCTGAAATTATTAACGTACATGGTACAATAACGGAGTAGGGACTAACAATTGACAAAAACCAAACCTTTTTCTATGTCGGCCAACTTTATTGATTAGGTTTAACTGTCTTTAACTAGGATTATATTACAGTAAGGAGGTCAAAGTACCAAAGGTCAAACAGCAGAGAAAACCAAAACCTAAACAACACGAACAACGACAAGATACGATACGACAGAATTATTTTTCAACAGGAAAATAGGAAATTTATGTAATTTTCGTGTCAAATCTTGCTGGTACACTTCTTCTTTGGAATTCATAGATGCTAATTTCATCGATTCTTTTGGACACTCTGTGCAAATCAATGTGGTAAGCTGCTGTGTGGTAAAGCTTCGTTGGTGGTCGATTACATGATTGATCAAAATTTTTCTGTCATGTTTCAATTGTCTTATCGTGTGATGTTGCAATGTAACGTGCCAGTAGAGTATAAATAGTGGCAGTACTGAAATTTTGGTTCGTGTTGTGCAACTGTCGTTTGCAGTAGATAAAGCCTGCGACTGCGGTGTATGCAGACTGACAGTCTTTTAGGTTATAATAATTAAAAAAAAAAGAGACTGGGACATTTGTCATTTAATTCATGAAATGAAAAATAGTCATTTGTTATTTTATAATCGCTGCCAGAATTTCTCAGACTCAGGCAAGATTGGGGTACGCTCAGTGTGATGTGCGCCAACCCGGAAGCACAAATAACAAGTCACACGATTTGTAATTGGTCAAGAGGCGTGCGCCTATACTCTATACAGTCGTACTGCGATTTAATTTGCAAAATACATCATGTACACTGCGTGCGTTCGGCTTGCCTGAGAAATTCTGACAGCGATTATAAATATTATGTCTGGAATCAAATCTGGGGATGAATTTAGTATTCTGCCACCACTTAAAATTCGGCACCTTTTAACATGCGGTTTATTCCGTTAACGTTGCCGAATTCGTAGCCTGTGGCAGAATACTAAATTCTTTTCCAAATCTGAGACGCGTCGCTCCGTGCCAATCGCAGTGAGTATTTGCAGCGAGCGTAGCATGCAGAAAAAGTACAACTGACCTAGCTGAATTGACCAATCGCGCTAGTACCGTATTTATGTTTATTACAGTGGCGTAACAGGTGGGGGGGCAGGTTCCTGACGACTTTGGCCGGGAAAATTTTTTCAAAAATCATGCTAAATCAGCCGTTTTTTAGCCCTCTGACCGGGAAAAATTGGCCTTTTGACCCCCCGAGAGGGAAAATTTCCCAAGACTGGGAAATTTGCCCCCTCAGAGCGGGCAGGCCCGTTACGCCACTGGTTTATTATGACTCTGGAATCAAATCTGAGACGCGTCGCCCTGCGCCGATCGCAGTGGGTATTTGCGGCGAGCGTAGCATGCAACAAAGGTACAATTGACCTCTGCTGTATTGGCCAATCGCGCAAACATTACGTTACAAGGATGCCTTGTTACTAGGTCAAGTACAGCTGTGCATACGCAGTCAAAGCACATCATTTTAGCGATGCGTCTCAAATTTGATTGCACTATAGTTGGAGTAATTATTTCTTTCGCTCGCTTCCCCGCCAAAACGGCGCACCGCTGGATTGCACGTACACGCAGTTCCTGCAACAAGCAATGTGCGCGTGTGCCCTGGCCAAGAAATTATTACTCCAACTATAGGCCATGTGCAGCTGTGCATACGCAGTCCATGCACAGCATTTTAAAGGTGCAATAAAGAGATGTCGATAAAAAAAACGAAGTACTGATTTTCGCCCTGATGTAAAGCTTTACATCAAAATTATTCCCATCTGAAAGGATTAGGCTGAGAAATGTTTCTTTGGTACAAAAAATGTGAAATTTCTAATTTCGTATAGGAGCAAATTACGAAATTCAGTGTATGTTTTATATTGAAATACAAGCATATCAAAATCACCCTTTTTCTCTCTTTTAAGACATTTCTGTAGCCAAATACAAGGTAAGAAATCTATTGCGTGTCTAATCTATATGAAATTACTATTACGTAACAGCACCACAGACAATGGAACACCTCTTGGTCTGCCCACTGCTGGAGCAACAATGCACAAACAAGGACCTTGCGGAATTCGGTGAAGCAGCCAGACGTTGTACCCATCTCTGGCTGGATCATATTTTTTTTTTTTTTTTTTTTTAAAGTACTGATTTTCGCCCTGATGTAAAGCTTTACATCAAAATTATTCCCATCTGAAAGGATTAGGCTGAGAAATGTTTCTTTGGTACAAAAAATGTGAAATTTCTAATTTCGTATAGGAGCAAATACGAAATTCAGTGTATGTTTTATATTGAAATACAAGCATATCAAAATCACCCTTTTTCTCTCTTTTAAGACATTTCTGTAGCCAAATACAAGGTAAGAAATCTATTGCGTGTCTAATCTATATGAAATTACTATTACGTAACAATATTCGGGTGCCTCAAAATCCTCGTTGCACCTTTAACAACGCGTCTCAGACTTGATTCCAGACATAATAGTCATACTCATTAGTATACATGGATCGAATCCATGGGTTCCTACTGTCACCCATGGAAGACAGGGTATTGAAAAGCACAACACATGTTCACATGGCTCATAAGTTGGTTTGTTTACATGTTTGCTGTAACTGCCTCAAAAATAGTAAATATCAGTGAAACTTAACCTAAATCACTAATATGTGATGTGATCCGGGAAAACCTGCCACATGTCGCACAGGACAGTTTGAAAAAATAAAGAAAATAGCTTAAAATCTGTTATATTGTACTTTATTTTTTGTCAGATTGTATAAGGTGTAACTTTTGACGTGTGTTATGGAAACTTAATATTTCAAAACTCTGCAGTGATAGTAAAAACTCAAAATATAAATTTCCCACCATGTGGCGGGTTTTCCCAGATCGCATCACATATGTTCAAATGTTCACATAATACTGAAATACACTTGCTCAATTTCATAAAAATCAAGGAAAAAGAGGTTTTGTGCATTGTTAATATCATGATACATCACGTTATATAAAAAAGCAGCACTGCCAATCATGCCCATTGTTGAAGGTTGTTGATAAAGCTATATTCATAAGGTGTGAAATGGCGTGGATGAGTGACCATCTCTCAATTCAGTGGACTAAATCTGCATATGTCCAGTGATTACAGTCTTTGTATTTGAGTAGTCTTACTCCTGTCAAATGAAAGTAAACAGTAAAGTGATGTCAACAAAACATGCTGCTATGCAATCCTATGTCTGTCCTTGTGTGTCTGAGGGTTTTTACTGAGCAAAACTGAGGACACACATTCGATGGGTGTACTCATAGATTCTAGATTTTTCAAAATTGATATTTTTGCATGGTTATAAAAATTTTATACATTAGCCCTCACCTGCCCAAATCAGCATGCTTAAAGGGTAAACAGAACGATTTTATAATTAAAGTCGCTGGCGACATTAATTGAGCAGACAATGGGAATGTGGAAATGGCGTCTAACGCTAGCACAGTTTGTCATGCATTTTAATGCATCTGGCCTACGCTTTTATCATTGTGTCTTTTACTTAGGCCGCTTGCATTATAACTTAGGCATGATTGCCATACCACAGTTAATTCTGTAGAAAGCCTGTCACCCGTGGTACAAAATAAAATGGCCGACGGCCGCGTTATTTCAAGTTTGACTGGGCGACCCGTACTTATTAATCGTCGATTTCTTCAATCCCCAAGTGATTCTGGAATAAACAGCAGACCTCGTAAGACAGCTGAGAAGATTGTGGTTACAGCAAGCTAGGTTGTGAGTATCACAGCACTAATAATGTTATGGGATCAGACACAAAAACGACTCGCTCAGCCCATTTCACACCTAACGATCTAGATAGGTAGGAATGTCTTGCTTCGAACAGGGCGGCCTATAGTAAAAAAAATGAAAATGATAAAATCTAAGTGAAAAATGATAAAGGACCAAACAAAAGTCGCCACCACTGTGAAGAAGCAAGATGAATCGCGCTAGTGTAACACAAGGGAAAACGGGTAAAAAACACGCCAGAGTTGATTTCTAATCCCATTTAAATGTGCGTCTCTGTCATATCCACGACTATAAAGGACACAATACCTGACATTGTGTTCAGTGAGTTGTTTTTTGGGTGTTTCCGTAAATTAGGGTGGTACCAACTTTGTGACATTTGAGGAAAAAAAGGACAACAAAAATTGAGGATCTCAATAATTTCATTGAACAAATATTGATAATACCATTCCTCTTAAATAACAATCCAAATTAAGTCAAAGTACTTTCAAAAAGTAAAAATATTGCCAATTAAAACTGCATCCGGTTCACCGTGTAAATGGGACACCAACCAATTTTATGATTTTTTTTAAAAGATAATTTCATTATTGGCCATGGGATCAAAGGAAAAATTGTTCCAATTTGGTTAATACTCGCAGAAGTAAACCATTTTCCACTATAACTATAATAAATTTTATTAATTACCATTATTGGTTTGCCAAGTGTAAAGTGGGGCAATTTTCTGAAATGAATAATATATAAAATGCAATCTCAATTTTTCTGAATATCATTACCAAGAAAAAAGGGACATACACTCGCACTTGACCTCAAACATAATATTTTTAAGGTTTCAATATTGACAAGTAAAATTCACCATGGTATTCAGCGGACAAAGGCCTTCAGATTAAACCTTGTTGAGTTGGCGACAAATGAAAGAGCCATTGTTAATGTCAATGCAGTTGATAAGTCAGGCGTTGCCTTTCACGCACTAATATCCCCGCCCAGTTTAGGGAATTGCGTTTCACATAGAGGTCTCAAGTACGCAAATGAGGTAATGCCATTTATTCCGTCATGCACTGATGATGTTTTGTGCAGCTGGAGACGAAATCAATGGCAACTCTTTGTATAACTGGACTTCTATCTTTGAACGTCTACCCAGTTTGGATTGGCATGGCCTCGTTCGCGATTAAAAATAAACTTTGAGGTTACTGTGAGTTAAATAATTTCATCATTTATTGAAAAAGGAAAAAGAAACTAATGTGAACAAAACTCATCGGTGGATATGTTGATTGGTAAGCTGGACCTAACATTTTTGTGCAGAACCAAGATCCATAAATTATTGCGGGACCATTCCATTCAATTTATCACCAGGTATTAGAAAAAAGACCAACGACGGGGGTCTAGCGAACTATGCTAAACAACACGGTAAATTGAAAAGAAAAGGGGTTATGCGGCAAGTAATGTAAGTTGAAGTTTTGTTTCGGCACAAAAATGTTAGGTCACAGTCTGCCAAACAACCTTCTTCATGCTTTTTTGTTCATCATGTTCCTTTCGGAAAAAAAATGATTGCAGTCGTAGATGGGACAAAGTTAATTGAGACATCACAGTAGAAGCCGAAGATTTATTTTTTCGTGAAGAGGCGCGTTATCTGTGCTTTGCGTCATGAAACAAAAATTACCTCAATATTAAAGGACACTATAGTGATTCATACGGGTTTTGAAGCAAAATCATTTTTAAATTTCAGAAAGAAATAGTTTACAAGCTGAAGGATAATATCTGTATAATCCTATAAGTACTTTTACAAAACAAAGAAACGAAGAAAAGGAAGAGAAAACGGCAGTGTTCAAAGATATGACTCTCCATTCAAACAGTGTTTTAGGGGACGTGTACGTTCGGCCACTAATGACTAAAATATCGGATTTTGTAATTATTTTACTTGCTTCTGCCTTATTCATTTGCAGGGTATGGTAGAATACCAGGACTTGTTACAGACATGCAAAAATCGGATTTTTTATGATTTTTACAATTTATATTTAGCAAAATCACTGATAGGCATTTAATCAGGTGATGAGCACCGGCAATTCCGTTTTATCTGGAAGTAAAGAGACATTGTTTTAACCCATACAGTTAAACAGTAATTTGTAGTGCTTATCCTCTGCATTTACCGAGCGGATGTATGGATATCACCGTGCTATTATTTGGACTCGCGCAAGCTGCATGATGTATATCTACTGGTCACTGATATTTAGGAAAAGAAATGGTGATGACATTTTATTCTTTCCAATCAATGTGCAACTTGTGCAATTGACATCCCCCAGAGTATGTAGAGGTATTATTAGACACTAATTAACTGTGCAGAAATCGTGACTGCACTTGCTGTGAGTAACCAATGCCTTATGCAAGCATCTTTATATCTTTGATCCCATGAGTATTCTCTTGATAGTATTTGTACCATTTTGGTTATTGAGGGGGGCACAATAATATTAATAGTAAAAATGTCATGCCTGCATTAAAATGTTTTGCGGGCACAAGTCTAGCGGGACAACCATTTTGGTGTCCAGTTACTCAGGAACAAAAGATCAACAGGATGATTTCGAATTTAAAAGGTTTTAGATACACTGTCTTTACAAACTTTGAACGACTATAGCCCAAATGATACGTATGCAAGCAATTGCAATGCACTTTAGCCTGTCAACTTTCATCGGTTATCAGAAAAACCATGGTTCCCATAGTAAACGTGAAAAGTGTGAGACCAAAATGTTGGGTTTTTGTTACATGGGCGAACAATGACTTGCATCGATTATAACATGACTGGCCTTAGTTACCAAACCATCAGATTTATTATGTTACGGAAAGTTTTCTGTGTTGCTTCATTAATAAATCAGAACATAAGAACATATATATTTTCAAGGTTTTGAGGCACATTTAAAACCAAGAAAGAACCATGTTTTTTAGGCCTTTTTATCATGTCACAGGCTTGGCTGTCCCATTTACATGGGAAAAATGACACCTTATTTTATAATAATTAAAAAGTTAATGAGTCAATGTTTCATATTATATAATATGAAAAGTAGATGCAAATGATGTAATTTAAAATGGAATTTTAAGTATATAAAAAAAATCTTCATTGTTAAATTTAAATACACAAAAGTCACATAGTAAATGGGACACCAAGTCTTGCTGGTACCCTATTTACAGGAACAACCAATTACAAACACAGCGTGCTATGTCATGCATATGGCTAATGCAATAGGTGTAATTGTGGTGTGCACTCAAGATTGCATGCCCATACATAAACAACATGATTGTGGCCTCCCCATGCAATAGTTATGCCAAGTACCTTGGAGAAACCCTTCAGATGATCTACAACTTTCACGATGGTCAAGAAGTCCTTGTCCCAATCCACGCAGATGGAGATGGCCATTGTCTAGTGCATGGCATCTCCAGGGCACTGGTAGGCAGAGAACTCTTCTGGCATGCACTTAGAACTAACTTAAAATCTCACTTCCTGGAAAACTTGGAACGCTACAAAAACTTGTTCTGCGATTTTGTCGATGCCAAAGAGTGGGATATCATCATTGCCGAGAGTGATCCTGATTACATGCCGGGGCCAAATGAGGCATTTGGACTGCAGAACATCCATATTTTTGGTCTGGCCAATGTGCTTCATAGGCCTATTATTCTGCTGGATTCCTTGAGTGGGTTGCAGAGCTCTGGTGATTACACAGGTCAGTATCTATACTGTGTTCAGTCTCAAGTCAGAGGGTGACCTCAATCATGCATGTCTGTACTTGCAGTATCATTTCAATACGGGAATTTCCATAACCTGACCCATCTGAAACACTTTTTCTGACACACTTGTGAATTCGGAAACCTTAAAAAAATAAACCTGTGCTATATTCCATGAAGGGTTTCTGAATTCATAAGTGTGTCAGAAAAAAGTGTGTAAGATGGGTCATCCAGGTTACAGAAACTCCCTTTCAATACTCCTTATCAGCATTATAACTTCCGGTTGACTGTGCATGCCAGATTTGCGGATGAGGTCGGAAATCCTAAAATCATGAAAACACAATGGGGTTGCTATAGTTCTCCAATGCGATGAACTTAGGAACTACATGAATTCCTTTGATGTTTCCTGTCTTTTACCACATTAATCATGCTAATTAAAGCTGATTATTTTTTGTCGGTATATACAAGTGTCAAAAAGGTATGAAGACCAAATACCACATGAAAATCAATAACAAGGCATTTTTATGGAAACGACAGAGTTCTTTGCATTGGAAAACTACAGCAACTTCATTGTATTTTTAAGATTTTAGGACACCCGTGTTTGGCATGATATTACCCACAATCCATCACAAATCTGTACTACCGATAAGGCTTATTGCACCATCTTTATTCAAGTGCATGTAAAGGGGTATCACTCTGAGGACAGCATATGCATTTCAAAGACCAAGCAACATAGAATTTCAATGGCATAACACTCCTAAGTTGAGGGGAGTTTCCGTAACCTGACTCATCTGACACACTTTTTTCTGACATACTTATGAATTCGGAAACCCTTCACAGAATAAAGCACATGTTTATCCTTAATGTTTCCAAATTCATTAGTGTGTTAGAAAAAAGTGTGTCAGATGGTTCAGGTTACGGACAAAAAAGTTGAGACAGAACAGGGCAGAAGACATGTTATATCATTTGCATGCACAAAACTGGATGAATTGAAAATAATCATTGCCATCCCTTCCACTAGCTGTCTAGAGAAGGTTATACTAGAAAAAGCAAATCACAAAATGCCAAGAATTCAAAAAATGTCCTTAAAGTGACAGGAGGAAATTTTTTTAGGATATGAATTTCTCTCAAATTTCACTGGATCAGTTGTAGACCACCTACCGAGAACGTTTGGAAGGTTTATTGGACAAACAGGTGCAAAAGAAACCGCAAACCTTGTTTTGAACTTGCCTGCTATTGTAATCGTTCCCCATAAAAAACCATGCTTTGACTTTCTGTCGTGCACGACAGAAACTACTAAATCATCATCTTATTACATAAAGACGGTGTATTCGGCTTATTCACTTCAAGTGTGATCTAATACATTGGTAAGCATTCCAAATATGTAAAAAACCTAGGTTCGAGAAAAATTGTGGGCGCTTCTTTCTGGAAATCTCCTCATGTCTCCTTAATCTTGAAAAGTTCTTACTCTCTAGAGAAATAAAGATTGTATTAAATGGAACATTTATTATGTAAGAGTATCATAGAATTAATGTATGCAAAAAAATATTTGTTTTTGCATATTTATTACAGGCGTGTTCTTACCAGGTTTGGTTCCACCAGAGCAATGCCGTGGTAAGGATGGCAAACTAAACAAACCATTGTGTATCGCATGGAGCAGCTCTGGTCGCAATCACTTCATTGCACTTGTAGGGGTTAAAGGTAAGATACATAAGTGACAGTGTTTCATTTTGAATGCTTTGAAAAATGAAGATACGTTTTTAATTCTAATTTTGTGTTAGTCACTAAATACTAAAGTTAAAATAAAATGATGACTGGTCAACTATGCAATTTTTAGGTCCTCCGATGCAATCGGAAAGACCTTATGTTGGCATGATTTATGTGTCTGTCAGTCTGTGTCTGTGTGTGTGTGTGTGTCAAACATTTAGTATGTATACACCTTGGTTGACACTTTTTCAAGCAGGTGAACGTGATGGATCAAGTTCATACCTGACATTGAGTCAAGGGGCCTTTTCTAGTGTACACCTTTTTTTTTTTTTTTTTTTTTTAAAATGTAAAATTGATCTAAATTGAAAACTTGAAGTTCAATTGGAACCAAACTTTTGTCATAGGTGCACCATGCGATCCCTCATTTGTTGATGAGATCAAAGGTCACGTGCCAGGGTCAAAGGTCATGGGGCGGCCCACAGCTTATATTCTTTGAATATAGCGAGCGCGAAAGCCGAGAACCGCAAAATTCTAGTTAATTCTAATTTTGTGTTAGTCACTAAATACTAAAGTTAAAATAAAATGATGACTGGTCAACTATGCAATTTTTAGGTCCTCCGATGCAATCGGAAAGACCTTATGTTGGCATATTTTTATGTGTCTGTCCGTCGGTTGGTCTGTGTGTTTGTGGTGTGTCAAACATATTATTTATACACCTTGGTTTGACACTTTTCAAGCAGGTGAACGCGATTGATCAAGTTCATACCTGAAAATTGATTCAAGGGGCCTTTTCTAGTGTACACCTTTTGATTGGCATTTTTTACAACTTACTGTCACTTTAGTGCAGTGGAGGGCCAGACTGGTATGCTATACATAGGACAAAGGGTCCAATTTGGGTAACAGAAATGTGGAAGTCAAAGGTCAATTCCGTATGCTTATACCTTGAGCCGTATTCTTTGACCATGTTAAGAGAATGACATATTGGGATCGCTGTCCCTTTTTTTGAATATCACCTGCACGCAGTGCAGGGAGGCTTGTGCCCGGGAGGCCATACTAACTAATCCAAATGCTGTATGTTGTCCATTTGTATGTATACAGGTAATCTGTGTAAAGTGTGTTTAGCTTTTTCAAATTGCTTGTGTTTGGACACCTTAACTCTAAAATGGCGCACCAACCTTGGATAAGGGGCAACCATAGAGACTTTACATACATGGTAGTTTAAAGATTGCATACCCAAGACAAGATCATTAGTGGTCAATTGTCACGGAGTGAATGGACCAAAGCAAGGTTATGGTTCAAGATCTGCCTTGTTGGTTTAAAGTGGATATTGATTTGGTAGGATGGTTGCCTAGAATTGGGTAGAATTAAGAGTTGTTCCCCTCTAATTGATACCTTTGGCAATGTTTAATTAATAAAATACAAATGCTTTTAGGCAATCTTTGAAATTCAGATTTTTCTGCATTGATACAGGCTCCCGCTACAAGGTTACCACACTGGATGTTGACGAAGGCATGGGTATGCGCATGAACTCATTATTCTTACATTGAGTTCGATCAGGATGACATGTGTATTGTTGGAGGGGATAGGGCATTGCAGGTAGGTATTACAAGAAATCTTTGCCATAACCCTACATGTATCCTAACTCAATGTATGTCCTACATATAGACCTTTATAGATGCACAGTGCTTTGGATAAATTGGTCTACTCAGGCATTACCTGTATGCACATAGATGTTATGACATTATTTCCAAACAACAGCTGGGGGGGGTACCCATAAGAGCTAACTGTACTAGTTTGGTCAGATGAGGAATAATCATTGCATTAGATTGCAAGGGAAATCCTTTAAAGGCATGGAGCGTGCCACATAAACTGCAAGTTTGACCAGAAGCAGTGTGTTGTTTTGAAAGGGATAGGAATTTTCATGCATGTAACAAGGGAAAATCCAATTCCTTTTAGAAAGTACTACCCTGTCCATAAACACTGAGCCAAGGCCATAGGCCAAGGGTTCTTAGACTTTGCTAATTCCTGTGTTGAAAAAGCTTGACCCCCCCAAGTGCAAGGTGAACCTCTCCTTCGTAGGCACCTCTGAATAGGCACTAGTTCCTGGGATTAAACCAATCAGGTACTTGCTTTCATTACAAAAATTACATTTGGTATCACAGAGTCCTGGGGAGAAAGTTGGGTGTAAAACGCACTGTTTGAAAGTCAGCATTTATTAGACAAAACCGAGTAATAGCTCTTGCGTGTCTCTACTTATACCAGTTGTCAAAATTGAAGTCACCACTCTGCTTAAATTTGCTTTACATAAGAGACAATTTGCATGGGGTAAACCTGTGAAAAAGTGTGGCTAATGAACACATCAGGAAATGTTGATGTCACATCAGTGATCATTATGACCTTGCTCCCTCAAAGGTTTTACATAAAAATTTGCCTGTGTCCTTTGATCATTTACAGGTTTGCTGCTGGACCAAAAGTGGCTCAATCTTAAAGAATTGCAAATTATTGTATGGAGTTCTGGGAAAAATATTTTGACCATATATGATTAGCTCATTAAATCCAACATTGACCATCTTAACTTCACATCAGCAACAATTCTGAACAGACTTTGCCTCAAAACGAATAAATGTTACTTCCTAACTATCCTGTGAGGGGAGTGTGCACTAAGCCTTCTTTTTATGGATTTGTGTTGCTTTATATGTACAAAGGGGGTAAGTAAGAGCAATGACAGCACAACCGATTGTATCTAAAATTGCTTCATTTAATAATTATGTTCATATCCAAATGTTGTGATTTTGTTTTTATATGTGGCAGGATAAATATCAATCCAGCTTTTGGCTACTGCTATGGAGGAAGTGTTTGTAGAAGTATGGGGTCCACCCCTCAGTGGTCGCAGATGTCCACCATTACATTTACAAGCGACAGGTCAGTAGTTTATTTTTAACTCAAACAGTTTAAGTACTGTCATTTTGCAAAGTCCGCACTTAGCATTATGGCATAAATGCTTTCAAGATAGACATCAGATGCATTGAACCAATTAATGGCAAGGTCTGTAAAGTCACATGAAGCAACCGTACAATTACCAAAATAATCCTTTGTCCTCACTAGAAAAATATTAACCCAGATTAGCACTGTTTTTGCAAGTTTTCACTAAACTTTGGCACTAGTCCTTGCGTGTTTGGGCAAAGCAGTACATTTACATTTCAGATTAAAAGTCATATAGAGGTCAATGAGTCATTGTTGATAAAATGGTCCTTTTTTCCTCAGCAGAGAGTAGGAATGTCTGGAATGCCAGTCATAAAAATCCTTCCACTAGGATTCATGTAGGACAGTCATCTTAGATGTCAAAGTCCTTCAGAAGTTCATGCCGTCATTATCTAATCACGCAAGAGCCGTAGGTTTAAGTGGTCTAAATCTATGTTTTTAATCTTGCTTTACTGGCAGAAACCTTGGGCTGAGCTTTCAGTCCCTGTTTGTCCTTATTAAATTCATTCCAGAGATTGAACAAATATAATCCTTTCAAATTCTTTCTGGCCAAAATTTGAACCCTGATCTAAGATTGTCGCAGCATAGATGTGTCTAAATGATGAAAATGAATCATGAGAATGATTCTTTCCTATATGTTTTGGATCTGTAGGTGTGGTATGTGTACAGCAAGACATCATAATAGAGAACACCAGGAGGACAGTACAAGACAATCAGCTGTATCGCTGTCTCATGTGCAATGCAGTGTCACAGATAGAACCCCAGCGCATACCGCCTGAAAGGCTGAGGCCGGGAGGGGATCTTTATGAGCTGGCCAAGAAGCACTATAAAAACCTGGATCCGACTAAACTCTATTCAATGCCAGCACAAGGTAATTTGGGGTTTAAAAGATCTTGTGATATGGTGATAAGTGATGGCTTGTAGCCAGCATAAAAAACAAATGTGAGAAAATGCACTCAATTTCTGCAAATATTGCCAAAATTTAATGTGCTCGGGTAATAAATATACCAGCAATGGCCATGGAAAACACAAATAATACTCAATGTGGTAAATCCCCACACTTTGACTGATGTCAAGCATTGTTACATCATGGGATTCATAGTAAGTAATCTGTAACTTCATACTGCTTATCATTTTTTTTATTTATTTATTTATTTATTTATTTATTTCACGGTATAAAACTAGGCCAGCATGCAGCAATAGCTGAAAACGCCGGCTTTACAATTCATTACACACACATTATTATCATTATGTCGCAGTGCAGTCATTTTCGAAATGTTGTACAACTGTGACATAAAAATGTGGGCATTTGCCTGGATGAGCACAGACACTTCTTTTCTGGGCATTGCTGGTAAGATTGGAAGGTAATGAGGTAAAAAAGTATTGTCATATCCTGCCATTAGCATGTGGATTGGATCACCACACTGCCTTGTCTTGAACCACAATCAAAGTAATTGTTACACAATGTCTATGGCATGGTAATCTATTTCAAAAGATGTCTGATCAAGTAAACATGGAGTTGTCTAATCACTGTGATTGTGAAGAATGTTAGACAAATGCATGTAGTAATTAAAAAATGTTTTAGTGTCACCTCTCAAATGCTCATGGAGCATTGGCTAAAAGCAAAGAAAAAACAAGTTTGTCTCAGAAGACCGCGCGCATTTTGTTTAAAATTGGTCTTTTAGCGCATCATTATTTTTTTTTTTTTTAGGTTTTTGCTCACTTTCAGAAAAAAATGGTAAATTTGGCCGCTTTGACACCGAAAAAATGAAAAATGTGGGTAAAAAATGCAATATTTTTTTTTAAAAAGCCTGCATTTCGCATTAGCATTTTTCTTAAAAAAACACATTTCATAATTGGCATTTTTCACATTTCTTCTGAGACAAACTTGTTTTTTTTTGCCTAAGTTTGTAAGCTTATGCATAATGCTGTAGAGTGAGAGACATGAAGTTTAGTTGAAAAATGAAAAGCGGTAGAACATAGACTAGAGAGTAAATGATAAAATATGACCTTATACATTACATTGCTGTCATTGAAGAGACTATGTATTCTGTGCATGCAAGTATGTTACACAAAAATATTATGTCTTGCCTTGCTTGAAATTTACTGAGTGTTTCAATTAAATTGTAAGATTTAAAAGCAACATAAATCCTGTACTGCCATGATTTTGCTTTGGTTGATCTCAGAGACCATTTAAACATTTGATAAATTGCATTATTTCAGAGATTAACCTTTACTTACGACCCAGTGAAGGATGTCTTAGTAGCCAACCCCAAGCCACAGTCATCACAGTGTGCATGGTGTCAGGGGTAAGTTGACGGAATTAAAACCTCTGAAATATTTTTCCCTTGATGAATATTTTCCTTTTGCCTGGTAGTAAATGACTCAATCAGGTATATTTCGAAGGAACGATTTCAATGTGCGATTTTCTGAAACATGTATTTTGTGAGAAGATCAGAATGTGATGAAGGCCGACGATCCCAGGGGGGGCACTGACATGGAAAAGAGGTACGGTATGTGCGGCCCTAAGACTCTCCCTTTTCGCGTCCTCTCCACCCGTCCCAGACCCCAGTTGAAGCCAATCGTTCCTTAAGGTCCCCTTTTTTCAAAACTTTTGACCTCAAGCTGAATTTTAGGCCAAATTTCAGCTTTCCCAACCTGCAAAATTTCCACAATTTCAGTTACCAAGCCCTACTTCGGAGAAAAATCTGTTCCCAAGCCCCCAATTTTTGGAAAGCGGGCCGCACATCCTACGCTTAAAAAGTAGTGCCCCCCCCCCCTGGGGCCGACGATATATTCATGTTTTATGTATTCTAATTATTTTATTAATTTGGAAAATTGGGAATCTTTGTAGTTGATAATTTGATAGAAATTTTGCATAGCAATAATGCCAATTTGAATATTTTTCCTTGAATTACGTACATCGAACACATTCAATGTGTTATATCGAAGAAATAAGTCCCACTCAGAGTGACTGATTTTAGCACCTTGATGCTTATTAGGACGAAATGCACACTGCCTTGACTATATCTTTTGTTACCATTTGTGCCTTACCGGCACTCAAGTCTCTCAAGATCAAAAATTGTCATCTTTTCAAAAATTTCAAAATCATGTACTTTCAAGGCCGTCTTATTGGTTTTAAGATGGCTTCCCAAATGACCACTGGTCATTTAGGAAGCCATCTAAAAAAACACTGACTTGTGTGTGTTCTAACCTATAATGAATCTACCATAGAGGAAAGGTAAAAACCTGGTCAAACATAAATACATATTTTTAGTTTGTATTTTTACAGGTCAGGTCAGGTTTCCTTGTTATTTAGGGCCTGCTACTGGTATCCTGGTAACGAGTAACTTTACCTGTCCCAGGGCCGAGTTGTCGCGGCTAACCGTTCACCCCTGATCGATTTTTTCTAAGGAAATCTGACGAGGGTAGCTGTTAACCCACTGGGTAAGAATTAAAAAGAAGAATCTACCTACACGGGCGTCGGCTCTGGAGATCTTGGCGGCCATCCAGCACATGCTGCCTTTATGGTGGGCAAAGTTGCCAAAATGCTAGGCCCCCCCCGCCGAAAACTGTGGATTGGTGTCAGGAAATGTCATCCGTTCCAATTATCTTTTTGCTCCAGTAAATCCTCTCAACACATGCAGTGTTGCTGAGTGTGAGGGTGTATCCGGCCACCCCCATTTGACCGGGTACAAAACCGGATTTAAAAAAAAACTTTGGTTTAACTATCTTAAACTAACAGTAAGATACATCATTTCATTCAATTGATCCATTTCTCAAACCCTCAGAAAAACCGTTTGAGGCTTGTGCGTGCCGATGGATCCGTATTGTACCTTAATGGAGATCGTACTTCTACCTCTATCCCCGGCTCCCAAGACAGGTTTAACTGTGGCTATAAAACACCTAACTGGGATGGCAAGGGTAGACAATCACCCACAGTGTAAGGATTTACTCACATTTTTGTTTGTGTGTCTTCTTTCGCTTGCAATTGATTTGTGAATCTTTCAGCGAGTCACACTGAGATATAAATGAAAAATTGAGTAAAATCCAGTTTCTGAGATATGGCAGAATGTGGGTATTTTTGGGAGGGCGGGCTGGTCTAGTGGTTCATCCACTCGCCTTTCACCGGTTCATCCCCTGCGGAGCCTGTTTTTGTACTTGAATTTGGTTGTTGATGCCATACCCATCCTCGCAGGTTTTTCTCCGAGTACTTGTTTCCGCTGCATCTTAAATCGACTTCTTTTTTTCCCATAATGCTTTCCTTGTCGTTCGTTTACTTGTTTGTGGGTTGTAGCAGCCCAAGGCGCTCCACAGCGGCGCCCCGATTACTTTGGGGGAATTTGTCGCGTTACAAAGAACTAAATATTAATTATTATTATTATTTTTGTCCTGCGGAATGAGTTCAAAACAGGTATCTATAAACTGAGTTCTGTACGTGTATCTATGGTCAAATGTTAAGTTAGCCTATTATGGTCCTCATTTGCAAAGGTCGCAATTCCATCTCATCCAATTATTTGGTGCTTGAGCATCTTCCATCCTATACTTCTATTGTAAGGGAGGGTTACAAATCCATCAGGGCAGGAAAAAATGCACTTCCCTAGGAGATGGTCCACAATTTTCCATAGATTTCCACCATTTTTATGTATACTTTATCTGAAAATTCAAGATTTTCTCTCCAAATGGGTCAAAGTTACCTGGAAGGGGCTCCTAGAGTGCCCCACTTTTTCCCACTTACAACATTCAAGTATTGAATGTTTACAGTTTGTAGCTATTTTGGTGAGCTATTTTATGTCAATATCATTTAGGAGATTAAAATTATGAAAATCACAATTAAATGCTACAGTTTTCCTTTAAGTTAAAGGGGGATGACCCAATTTAAGTAAGTTTTAATTTCGATAGATTGGCCTTACCCAAACCCCATCTGTACAATTTCATGTTGATATTTCAACCTGTTTTTGATGTGTAGAGCTAAAGATGATTGTGTATTTCCCCATAGATTATTGTGTAAAATTAATATTGGAATTAACATGGGGCCTTTTTTTGGCTCATAAGCATTCAAACCAAAACATCTTTAGCCCTAGATTTCCAGGGTAAATGATAAAATCGTAACTTTTCTTCTGAATCCCAAAATTTTGACCACTTCAGGTAAAATCTGGAGGTTTGGGGATGAGGCCCTATGAGTGATCTGGCCATGTCCCTTTAAAACTATAGCAAAAAAATACAAGTGCAACGAGAGTTTCAAATAACAGGTCTCCGAAAAAATGGTGAAATTTCTGATTTTGGCACTGGTGTAAAGCTTTATCACCAATATCCCTGTCTGTAAGGATTAAGCTGAGAATTGTTTCGTTTGTACAAAATTGTGAAATATCTATTTCGATAGGAAAAAAAAAAGCAAAATTAACGAAATTCAACCTATGTTTTCTATGGGAAATTAAGGCATATACAAATCGCCATTGTTTTTCATTTTAATTTTAGATTTCTGTTGACCAAAATAAAAGGTAGAAATCTATATGGCGTGTTCTAATCTATAGAAATCACTACATATCAACATAAAATAGTGGATGACTTGAAATCTCTCCGTGCACCTTTAATGCTTACTGTGAGATAATCCTACATTGTGATAAATGTGCTTGTTCTGATTTATGTCTATTGTGTTCTCTAATTGCTATGAAGAGCCTGGAACCATGGCACATACTCCCATCACTTACTCTGGTTAACAAACTTGCGGCTTGGATGATAGAGCAGTAATCATATTGCAAAGCCCCCTTCAATGGGTGTGTGTTCTGAACCATAAGAATCTACCAGAGGAAGGTAAAACTTCTGGGTAAAACCTAACATACATATGTTTTTAGTTTGTATTTTTACAGGTCGGTCGGTTTCCTTTTTATTTCGGGCCTGCTACTGGTATCCTGGTAAACCAGTACTAACCTCTCCATAGGGCCAGTTGGCGGCGCCTAAACCGTCACCCCTATCGATTTTCTAAGGACTCTTTGATGAGGAGGGTAGCTGGTTACCCTGGTAGAATGAAAAAGAAGATTCTACCTAACACATGGCGTCAGCTCTGGAGAGCTTGGCGGCCATCCATCACATGCGGCTTGAATGGTGGCAACGTTGCCCAAATGCAGGCCCCCCGCCGAAAACTGTGGAATGGTTGTCAGGAAGGGCATCCGGTCATTATCTTTGCTCCAGTAAATCCTCTCACAGCAGTCTTGCTGATGTGAGTGTATCCGGCAACCCCCCCGTTGACGGACAAAAAAAACCTGAATTTAAAACTTTGGTTAAACTCTCTAACTAGACAGTATGATACATCATTTCATTTCAAATTGATCATTTTCAAACTCAGAAAACAGTTGAGGCTTGTGCGTGCCGATGGATCCGTATTGTACCTTACTGGCGATCGTACTTCTATTAACTCTACTACCCTCCTACCCCGCTCCAAAGACGAGGTGGTACTGTTGCTATAAACACTACTGGGTGGCCAAGGATATGACAATCACCCTCAGTGGTTAATATTTAACTCCCAGTTCTTGTTTGTGTGTCTCTTCGCCATTGATGTTGTTAACTTCAGCGAGTCCCCTTGGGAGATATAATTTAAAATTTTGAGTAAAATCCAGTTTCTGATATATGGCAGAATGTGGTATTTTTGGGGAGTGCGGGCTGGGGTGTATTGGTTCATCCACTCGCCTTTCACCCCCCGTTCAATCCCTGCGGAGCCTGTGTCGTACGTGAATTTGGTTGTTGATCCATACCCATCCTCGCATGTTTTCTCCGAAGAACTTGTTTCCCCTTCCTCCTGCATCTAAAATCGACTTCTTCCCATAATTTTTTTTAATTTAATTTACAATGTAATTACTTGTTGTGTTGTAGCAGCCTAACGGGCGCCCCAGCTGCGCCCTATGTACTTTGGTGGATTTGGTCGTGTGTTACAAGAACCTAAATATTATTATTTTATTATTTTTTGTCCTTTCTATGAGTTCAAACAGGTACTATAAACTGTAGTTCTGTACGTGTATCATGGCAAAATGTTAATTAGCCTATTATGAGTCCTCATTTGCAAAGTCCAATTCCAATTTTCATCCATTATTGGCTTTGGGAGTATCTTCCATCCGGTCGGGTCATGGTACTGTTCTATTTTTGTAAGGGAGGGGTTACAAATCCATCAGGCCGGAAAAATGCACATTCCCAGGAAGATGGGCACATTTCCCATGAGATGCCCCAAACCATTTTTATGTAAATTCTTTATCTGAAAAGTCCAGATTTTCCTCCAAAGGTCAAATTTTACCTGGAAGGAGAGGGGCTCCCTGATTACCCACTTTTGTCCCACTATACAACTCACGTATTGACTGTTAAAGTTTGTAGTATTTTGGTGATTCATTTTATTTCAATTATCCTTTATGAAGATTAAAATTAATGAAAAGATCACAATTAAATGCTACAGATTTCCCTTTAAGTTTAAGGGGGATGACCCAATGTAAGTAAAGTTTTAATTTCGATAGATTGGCCTTTACCCCAACGCCATCTGTAAAAATTTCATGTGAGAATTACAACCTGTTTTGATGTGAGAGCCTAAAAGATGAATTTTGTATTTCCCATAGCTTATTGTGTACAATTAATATTGGATGAACATGGGGCCTTTTTTTGCTCATAACATTTAAACCAAAATCCTTTAGGAGCCTAAGATTTCACAGGGTAAATGTAGAAAAAGTAACTTTCTTCTGATATCAAAAATTTTGACCACTTTCAGGAAAACTGTAGGATTTGGGGATGAGGCACGTGATTGGCCCTTGCCCTTTAAAACTATAGCAAAAAATAAATATTTTAAAAGTGCAACAGAAGATTTTCAAATAAACAGTATCCGAAAAAATGTATCATTCTGATTTTGGCACTGGTGTAAAGCTTTATATCAACATATCCCTGTCGTGTAAGGATTAAGCCTGAGAATTGTGTTCTTTTGTACAAATTGTGAAATTATCTAATTTCGTATAGGCGCACATACGTTCAGCCTAATGTTTTTTTTAAATATTAGCATATACAAATCGCCATTTTGTTTTATTTTAAGTTATTTCTGTGACAAATCAAAGGTAGGAAATCTAATTGAGTGTCTAATCTATTAAAAATCACTACATATCACCTAAAATATATGGATGCTTGAAATCTCTCATCGTTGCACCTTTTATGCTACTGTTTATAATCCCTACATTGTTATTTAAAGGTGCTGTTCTGAATTTTATGTCTATTGTGTTCTCTACTGATATAGAGCCTGTGAACATGCACATCTTCCCATCAAGTTGACTCTGGTTACCAAACCTTGCAGGTAATAATGAGTGATAGAAGAGTAATGCCTATTGCAAGCCACCTTCAATATTGGCTCATCTTGAATAGTTCAAACCACATACACAAAAAATCGCCATTTTTATTGTTTATGTCCATTGGGAATACATGGATTTGAGAGCTCAAATTTCAGACGACAATGAGAAACATATGCCTTCATCAATATCAAATCGATACTTCTTTCGGGTAAATCGGGGTCCCGAAGACGATCATAAACACGCACCTTTAAGTTTAAAACTTTGGCGTTTCATTTTGTTCCAGCTTTCTGGTCAAGATACATGGAAAGTTTAAGCAGTCACTGAAGATGTAGTTTGGTTTCAGAATGAGAGCGACCCATCTCTCAATAGCAATGCTTACGAGGGGGCCTCAACACTAGTCCAAAGCATTTTCCCTGGAGAATTGGGCAGTGGAAGCTAGTGCAACAAGTTGTGGAACACTTCACAATGTAGTTGAAACAATACTTGGTTGTCATGACATATCCTCTGTGTCAATTAACAACAACTTCTTAGAAAGCTTGAAATCCTCTGTCATTCTTGTTGCAAGTCTTGCAAGTTTTAAACCAAATCCTAATCTAAGTGCAGTCTTTGAATATAAAATTTAGGATGCCCGATATATTTAAGGCAGGTATCTGAATGTGTAATTAATGTATTGCCATTTCTCAATCTTCATGGGTTATTATTCTAAACATTGTGCATAAAACACAAAGATGATGCCGTGATTCCCAAATCATGCTTCCAAACTCTACTAACCAATTTTCTTCAATAATTGAAAACTCCCTCCGTTTTCATGTGCGAGGGAACTCGACCACCAGCTATTTTTTAACTTTTGTATAATTGTTTTCTTGTTCCGTAGACTGCCAAAGCAAGAGGAAACATGTGATCCCATCTCATTGAAGGACATGCCATCCCAACAGTATGCAGTGCATAGCAGGTGAAATCCAACAGCTCAGCATGTGGACACACTCCTACACAGTAAAAGGCAATGAAAATGCTGCTAACAATCAGCTAAACAGGAGGGTCACCTAAGACAAATGATTGTCACCACCGGGACTGTAGGACAATTCTGGCCTCCAAGACATCCTCACTGGTCTGCTGTAAGTACAACTTTGATGCAAATGTTGACTGATGAAACAGGTGGAGATGTCACACTTGGTTGTTTCAAGATTGCCTTTCTGTTCTTGCCATCTGGACTAATTGGAATGGTAGGCGCTAGAGAGATATCCCCCGTGTGTATTCCATGAATCCATCAGTCTTCTTTAACACATTTCAGTGTGTCCATTCGCCACCATTCAAAACCATTGTGTCCGTTCGTAAGTCATACATTTGAGCGCCTGATACAGTAAATGTGAGTCTTAGTGATTTGAAGATGGGTCCCTTATATCATTTTAACAATTCTCTATGTTATTTTTGTTCTGTTTTCAACAAGGACTCACAAAATCAATCCGTCCCATATAAAAAATTGGTTATTATGCAAAAGTTCTTTGAAACTCATCCAGAGATTGATACCAACCCGGAAGATTTTTCCAAGCAAACGATCAATGGTGATATCCCGTGATATCGCATTCTTGAAATTCAGCGATCTGCCAATCGCATGGCTCGTGGGATAGCACACAGGATCTTCTCTTGGTATGGCGCATACCACAATAGGGGGGGAAACATAACATCTTCAATATTTATTATAATTGTATTGTAGTGTAACACATTCAATCACGCCACTACTGCTTCAGATGGCTCAAACAACGAAACCAATTAGGTTGTGACTTATAAGCATAATAATAATAGTACCACACTTATATAGCGCAAACCACAACATGTGTCTCAATGCGCAAGGCATTATTATATTTTACAACGGTGCCATCAGGATATCGTCAGAATCATGTCGCTCTCAATTGTCCCCCGCCGACCGAGTTTGGAATGGTGACCTATCAAATGAGCATCGTCCGTTTTCATTCCTCCGTCCGTTCATTATCGTACCGTCGTGACATCAATGTTAACAACCCATGTTGTATATGATATA
The DNA here is from genome assembly GCA_023653785.1 of Ophioderma brevispina. Lineage (NCBI taxonomy): Eukaryota > Metazoa > Echinodermata > Ophiuroidea > Amphilepidida > Ophiodermatidae > Ophioderma > Ophioderma brevispina. The sequence continues at coordinate 27,560 of JAMKCH010029186.1, forward strand.
TCTGGAGTTCCATAAAGGGCAACATTGATGTTACTGGTGGGAAGAAGCGGTATTGAAGAGTTCTCAACTCGATTAGATTTTGGGTGTAAAATATGGCTAATTACGTAATCTAATTTGCATAATTTTATTAAATTTATCCTGTCAAGGCCTGTGTACAGTTTTCTGGAGTTCTTAGCGTATACTGATGACCTTGCGTGGAAGGAAGCAAGTTAAAGAGTTTCTCGACCTGATTAGATTTTGGGGCGTATTTTTGGGGGGCAAATTGAGTCTACACATGAGCTATTGAATATGCAAAAATCAGCGTATTGCTATTAATTTTTTTGACACTCAAAATTCCTGCAACCTGCAATGAAAAGCCATCATGGGCCACTCTTTTTTTGCTATTGAAAGTTTTTGATATAGCGGCGTAGGTATGCAAATGAGCTAATGAAATATGCATAATTGCTATAATCTTGAAACGGTACGTCGGATAGGCAAAATTCCTTCCCTACATGGATACTATGCCATAGGTGAGGGATGGGGTGTTGAGAGTGATATTCGGTTAGTTCTGCAAATTACTAATTCAATATGCATATTGCTGTAATTTCTAACGGTAGTCGGATAGGTCAAAATTACTCTAAATTTAACTTCGCTACAATTAGACTACTATGCCATAGGGGTGGGGTTGGGGGAGGGGTGGGGTGTTGTTAAATCATACACTGAACTGATTTCCTTTACACATGTTGACTGACATATGCATTTCCCTTCTGAGAGTGGAATGCCCCAAATTAGCATAATAACCCCCTAAGAGAATGGTCCTCGACAGTGAACTCCCAGGTCACACACCCTGTCGACCTTAAGCTCTTCCTCATTCCGTTTTGGCCGCCATTCAGAACACGCGTGTTACCGCAGCCTCTGTCATTATAGCACCCAAAATTAACTGAGATTTTGATACTGGACTAGTTTGTCGTCTCATACGGAATACTCCTACTACTATACATATCTATCTGGAATATATACTGGATTATATACTGGATTATAACTCTCATTCGGACGGAATCAACGGAGACTTTTTTCGCCGTTTGGCGAGCTATGTTTGTATCCTTTTTTGACGCCAATGCGGTCATGGTTATCTGTGTAGCGGAAACACGTACCAAAGGGCAGCCATTGACGCACGTGTTGCTGCTTTTGACTGCTTTGACTATATGTGGTGAGTTTGTTAGTTATCCTTGTTATGAGTGCTTGAGCTCGCTACAATTTATTTGGTCTGGTGTGCGTATTATTTTATTAAATAATGCTTGTGGTATACTTAATAAATATTTGAAAACTTGTGTTTGAAAAATTTTCTTTACAAAACCGTTCGTGACTCAGTTACCGAGTTGGTTTTTGTGTCTTGACGTTTGCTTACCGGGAGACCTCCACGCACGCACGTGGTTATTTTTCTTTACGGTTTTTATTGCCCACGCTATTTCCAATCTAGCAACTCACGCTCACCCCGTTTCATATGGCCACATTTGCGTTTGCTGGCCCTTCCTCCATTCATGAGTGGGACCCCCCATCCTTTATTTGTCGAACACAGGCAATGTTCCCGCCCCGTCCCGGCCGACCGTGCGCCTCTTTCTGTCTTTGACTGAGTGCTTTTCAGTGGGGCAACCATCGAACATAGGGTAGGCCGCTCGTGTTGCGTTCCTGAAGGGGGGGTGGTGATCGTGCTCCGTCCGGTGTGCGTCCAAGGCAGCCGCTGCTGCTCTGGATGCTCCCGAAAGTGAGGTAGCTTCGGCTTCTTCCGCGAAGCGCTGATGGGATGGCTTCGGCCGTCTCCTCAGCGCATCAATCGGGCCGCTGGCTCGCACTGTTATCAGCCACTAGGGCTGCTCTGCAGGCCTTGCGCGGTTCTGCGTGCCACCCCCCGGTGGGTTGGCGGCTGCGGGCATTCCGGTGGTGGTGGTGGGATGGTGGTGCCCAGGTTCCCCTGGGTTTGTGGGGGGCCGGTCTTGATCCAGTCGCCTTGATGGCCCACACCTACCGGGTTGCGTGTCCCGTGTCCTTCGGGCACTTCGACACGAAACCAACGGTCGCCATCACTTCGGGGTATGTCTCCCTCGGCAAACCCTGGGGCGTGGGCTTCGGTACCCTTGGCGGACGCCCGCAAAGTGTCTGGCTTTCTCGCTACACAACCCCCGCAGACCAGCCTTGCCTAGTCATGCAGTTCCCCTCCTCAGCTGACGCCCGCATTCTGCTCCGGCCCCTTCGGGGCTTGGGGTTTCGAGTGGCGCTCCGCTGGGCTTGCCTCCGCAGACGCCCCAGCTGACTAGGTCGGCTCAGGCCTCTCTTGCTGGTACGCCTGCTGTGGTTGGTAGTGCTGGTCCGCCGGCTTCTGCTTCCGCGGCGGGTCCCCTATGTGGTTGGTACCGGTGGGTACCCCTGCCACTGGCGTTCCTGCGGGGCAGCCTTCTTGGCCTACCCTTGCGGGGACACAGTACCCACTGCAGCCTACCTTTTCATGTTACGGCTGCGTCCCTCCCGTACGTGGCCTACCCTCCCCAGTCGATCTGGACTTCTGGGTAGGTCAGTCTGGTATGGTCCTTCGACCCGGGGTCCCGCTTGCGGGAGCCCTCCAGGCTATAGTCATACCGCGCTTCCGCCGTCGGCTGTCCAGGCCGCAGGCGCCAGGTGCTGTCGGGGCTGCTTCTGACCCGCGTTTTGAGCGGGGCAGTTGCACCGCTGCTGCAGCAGTTTGTCCCCTTCCCTGGGAGCCAGTTCAAGCTCGGCGGTACAAGCCGGTACGGGCCGGGGTCAGGGCGGTCCCTACCCGTCCCCTACCTCCTTCGGCTTACGTGCCTGGGATTTGGGGTGTCGTCCCCACACCTTCTCGGCACTGACGTCGTCTGGGTCGGGCTGGGGTGCAGTCGAACCTCATGGCCCCTGCTGCCCAGCCATGCCCAGTTTTTTGGTCCCTGCGGGCGGCCTTGGTGTCGCCGCCCAGGTGTCGACGCCTGGCCCTCGCCTTCGTCCTCTCGTTCCTGTCGCACCGTCCTCTCAGGACTTCCGATGTTTCGGATGACAGCGCTGGCGGGATGGGCTCGGAGGAGTCCCTGGTGATACACTCCGACGTCCGCGGCCGCTTAGTAGCAGGAGGAGTGTTCTCTTCCCCCCGCAGTGCACCCCTCATCGTGCTGCTCAGTGGCGGCCGAGCTCGTCTTGGCCTGTCTTCGCGCCTGAGCGGCGTGCTGAGGAGGGACAGCTCATCTGGGCTTCTCTATCCTCCCTCCGGAACCGCCAGGCGTTGTCGCTTTTTCCCACAACTTGGTCTTCTGTGGAAGCGCTCCCGGGAGGTCACTCCCGAAGCTCTCAATCGTACCCGTTTGAAATCTTTCGCCAAGTCGTTGAAAACTGCCGAAGGGGACTATGACTCTCCTTCCTGAGGACTCCGACCATTGATCTTGACCCTAGCAGCCCAAGTTGCCAACAGCACGGGTGCGCCTCTCCGGCTGGCTTCTCCCCCTTCTGGGAGGACCAGCTGAGGCACCTCGACCTGGCGGTGGACCTCTGGTATCAGACCTAGGCGCTTTCCCTTGATGTCCTCGTCCACGCATCAAATCTCGTTGGGTGAGGGTGGAGTTTTCTCCCCGGAAGCCTCTAATGCCTTGACCGTCCTAGCCTCGCTAGTTACTCGGAACATAGGCTCAATGTCTTTGGCGCTTCCGCCTGAGCTTCTTGCTACGCAGAAACGCCTGCTTCCAACTTCGCACCCTGAGTTCCGATCTTATTGCAATCGGAACTCTCCAAGACCAAGCCAGAGTCACGGGACGTCCTCTTCGGAGGCTCGTTCGGTGCCTCTCTGCTTGCCTCTGCGACGTGTGGAGTCGGAGCAGCCGCTCAAGGATGCTCAGGCGAAAGATCTCCTCCGGGAGATTTTCGGCTAATAAGACGAAGGAGCGCTCCCTCCCGCTCTTTCTTCTCCAGTTTCCAGCCGTTCCGCAGCAGGCGAAGCCGGCACCCCCCCCGCCCGCACCCAAGAATACCCGCATCTCCGGCAACTTCTTCTCAGAAGTCCAGGGCCAGGCCGAAGACTCGTCCCCCTCCCAAAGCAAGGCGCCTGGGAAGGGAAGGAAGGCTTCGTTCTGAGGGCAACGGCGGCCCGCGGGTCCTCCTTCGGGAGGGAACCTAACCACCTCCTGTGGGCGGCCGCTTAGTTCCTTACCGCGGGAATGGCCCAGGCCATTTTCCCCCGCGCCTTGGGTACTGAGCGTGGTGGAATGGGTAATCTGTTTAGAATTCACCGCGAAACCCACCGGCGGCTTCCCACCCGAGACCTACACCCTTACCCCCTTCCGGGGAACGCGAAGAACCAACTTCTTTCTGGACGAGGTCTCGGCGCTCTTGGCAAAGGGTGCCATCTCCCCAGTCGAAGACCCCCCCTTCCCGGGGGTTCTGGTCGACTTCTTCTTGGCCACCAAGAAGAACGGGAATTGGCGTCCCATCCTGAACTGAAGCCTCCTGAATCATAAATATCAAGCCGAAGAAAGTTCAGGATGGAAACCCTCGTGTCGATCCTGCGCTGTCCTTTGAAGGGGAGCTGGGCTTCTTCTTTGGATCTGAAAGACTCCTACCTACACGTCCCAGCGCCAAATCCGACCGTCGCTGGCTAGATTCCAAACCAGGGCTCATCGTACGAGGGACGTGTCTCCCCTTCGGACTTTCCAACTCTCCCAGGGTCTTCACGATCGTGACCCGGGAGGTGGGCGGCCCTTCCTGCATGTACCTGGACGACGGCGACGGCCGAAATGGTCATTCGTACCGTTCAGGTCGTGGAGAGGTGGGCTTCTTGTCAACTTCTACAAGTACGAGCCTTACTACCCCTCTTAGGACCTTGAGGTATCTGGTGCTCGCTGCAACTGCTTACTAAACTGCTTCCGGCATTGCCAGAAGCGACGGCCTCGGTGAATGTCTTGTTTCCGACTTTTGCGCACATCCAGGGCCGCTGCTTACGCAGGCCCCCGATCGAGACTGGCTTCGCCTCTTAGGCTTGTTGGCCAGTCTCGTCGACCTGGTCCCGTACTGTCCCGCTCCATCTGAGGTTGCTTCAAATGCACTCGGGCGGCACTACAGGCCGATCAGCACCCAATTCCCTTCTGATCCCTATCCATGCTTGGGTCCGGGAACCCTAGCATGGTGTTCAACACGCCCCAACCTGACTCAGGGAATCTCTTTACCTGCGCCTTCCCGTCGATGTCGTTATCACGACGGACGCGTTGAAGTCGGAGTTGGTGGGGGTTTCAATCTCACACCCTAGACCTATGTGCCTCGGGGACGTGGTCCCCATACCTAGGCTCAGTCCCTATCAAAATCGCCCCTCGAATTGTGGGCAGTGGAACGTACCCATCTCCCTTTGAAGGGATGGTTGACCAACTCCAGGGTCCTAGTACAGTCGGACACCTCCACCGTGGTGGCCTACATCAAAAAGCAGGGCGGGACTCGGTCGCCGTCCTGTGTCTCGCGCATGCGACTCATATTCGTGGTGTCGGGATCCGGCCATCACGATGTCCGCAATACACATTCCGGGGGCCGTCAACTTTCTTGCCGACGATCTGTCTTGTGGCAGGATGACGGCCTCGGAATGGATACCGAACCGAGATGTCGTGCGGGGGATCTTCGAGAGATTGTATGTTCCTCAGATCGCCCCCAGTTCGCCTCGAACCTGAGTAACCAGCTCCCTCTTGTACTGCACCCGGACTAACGACCCGGGTGCGTACGCTGTCGACGCTATGGCGATGACTGGACGGGGATCACGGCACTATGCCTTCCCGCCGATTCCGAATCTACATCTGTAGTTTGCTGAAATCGGGAGGAGGCGTGGCCGTGTCATCCTCATCGCTCCCTTCTGCCCGAAACACTTTGTAGTTTCGTCCAATGGTGGATCGCTTGGCGGCTCTGCCGCTTCGTCTACCGAAACAGTCCGGACCTAATACCTTCCGGAGGCGGGAGCGCCAGTCTGTCGCGGGAGCACCTAGCGTTTGCGGTCGTGGCCATTATCCGGCAGCGATGCCAGATTCTGGCTTTTGCGAGGGCTGCATCGCTCAGTCAGCGGGAAGAAGGAAGTCTACCATGGAGCTTACTCTAAGCGTATTGGACCCTACTTCCGCCTGGTGTGAGCGACGAGAGGTGTCTAAGACTCGGCGTCTGTAGCCGAGATCGCTGACTTCTCACTGATCGCTTCTATAGCGGACTTGAAAACTTTCGACTGTTAGAAACTAAAAGTCCGCTATCTTAGCGATCCATAGACGGTTCGATGACGGATCTCCATTAATGACGATGGGCTCGCCCCCCCCCCCCCCCCCCCCCCCCCCCCCCCCCCCCCCCATCCGTCTCATTCTGAGGGGATGTTTAATACACTACCTCCGACCAGGAAGACAGTCCCACCCTGGGACCTTAATACTTCTTACGATTTAGTGAAGCCCCCGTTAGAACAATGGCTGAGGCATCACTAAAAACATGTCACATTAAGACAGTCTTCATGGTCGCTCTCGCCTCTGGGATACGATGCTCGGAGATCAAGAATATCTCAATGTCAGCGTCTGAAAATTCTCTCAGGACAGGGTCAAATTGTTCTTAGGCCGGATTTTCTGGCAAAAAACGAGTCATCCTCATTCCGACACTTAACAATATCTACCCAGAATGGCATGTCACCTTTGGTGCGGGAAGATCGCCTGTGGGGTCCCGTTCGGGCCCTTGAGTCCTATAACGTAAAACTAGTCCGCTAAGGGGCACGAACGACTCGTGTTCTTACACACGCTTCCACCCACGGGTCCGCGTCAAAAGCGACAATGCTAGATGGATAGCGCTGTAATTAACGATTCCAATGCGGTGATAGGAGCTTCACAAGCTCGAGGCACCATTCGTTTGTAATATCGCGTCGTCATGCTACACCGCCGAATCAGTATTGCCGAAATCTGCGAGGCTATGTCGTGGAGGACTCCCACAACGTTTTCGTCGGTGTATTACAGAAACGTCCAAATCCCCAAGAGAACGTTGCGGAGGGCACTCCATGCAGAACACACACTAAACTCAACTTCAATTCATAAAGCT
>JAMKCH010029187.1:0-55734 GCA_023653785.1 Ophioderma brevispina
CGAAAAATAGTCAACTAGAACTAAAGATAGTACCTAAATGCACATCCGAAATTTGAGATGAATCGGGATTTTTTCGTTTTGATGCAGTAACATTTTTGTATACTACGTCCCTAAGGATAACTGTGTATAACAAAAATTCCCGGATCCGGAATTATAACAAAGTTTGATTTCTATATAAGGAATTCGATTTAAGGCTTAGCAATTTCCATACACAGTGATTAGTATAATGGACATGCTTAAATGTCATGCAAAAAACACGATTTTTTTTGAACTTGAGCGCCCTCCTCATGAATCTCGAGTCGGCCTTTAATAGTTTTAAAAAAAATTCCTGGCTGCGCTCTCGCGCACACACCATTGTAGTAATGTTAGTAGTTCTAATTACACTTTATTATAGATTAATCTTTGATTATTGATATACTAATTGATGTTTGATGAGATTGATTTAGACACACATTAAAATAATACTTTGTTTTTTTAATATTTGTAATCAAGTTTACAGTGTATTGTCTAGTTATTCAGGAGTTTTGAATCCGTATTTACATAGAGGTGTTTTGGCTTGTTCAAGGTGACCGTAACAGTAATCAATTCCAAATAATCAATTTCTAGTCCCGCTAGGGGTATCAAATCAGTTGTGATTGTGACTGTGTTCAATGATACAAATAGGAAAAATTAACTACACATACCAGCAAAAAGAAACCCCAAATGTGTAATTGTTCTTGCAGTACTAGCACACTGTTGTCCATTTTTTGTATCTTAGATATTTTAAAGGTATAATCTTTTAATTCACGTATTTAGAACAGGTGCCGCAAGGGGTATAATTTCACTGCAAATTGGTCCCGTTAGAGGTCTATTTTCACGACAATTGGCCCGTTAGGGGGCCCCTTCCATACCCTGGAACGAGCCTGGGTGTACCCAACAAACCCCTGAGAACCCCCCCCCCCCCCCCGGGCGACTCGCACCCCCCACAGGTTGTGAGTTCGAGTCCCTCTGTGGCCATGAGTTTTTCGCCCTTCAGTATGCGCTTTACCTCAATTACTCCTCCCTACCCAGGTTTATAAATGGGTACCGTCATTAATTCACTGGCGAGAAGTGTAAACAGACTCACTGTAGAGGTGTAGCGAGCCCCCCTACAGCAACATTATTTGTTGGAGTCTGGTGGCCGCAATCGCGTCGAAAAAGAGATGGGCACTCCGTCCTGTTGGTATACAGGTCAGTCCCCTTTACCTTTTTACTTTTAAGTGGCCAGGGTCAAAAATAACGTAACGTGTACACACAGACTTGACTAAAGGTAGGGCTAGTCCACGATATTGAAATATTTACTGAGACAGATATGCTATAGTAAATGCACTACGTTCAACACATTATCGTTTGGAAATCCCAGATGGCCAAATTCGAGCAGGTCGTGTCCTACCTCCCTGGGCCGCAGCATCAACAAGTCATGCTTCTTAATACGCACACTGGCATGCACGGCATGTTTCTTTCATGTACATAGGTTACTGGTGGGTACATCAAAAGAAGTTGATTAAATCTTAATGATGGCAATCGATCTTTAGGTGAGGCGAATGCAAAAATGTTTGCCTTAATTCACTCTAGGTAAAGGTCATAATAATTTTCTTGGATAAAGCATACTCATCTCGAAATGGATAGAAGGGACGCACGAAAGCATTTAATGAAACGACACGAATAAAAAAAATCACCCTATATAGTAGATTTCAAATTAAAGTGGAGTTCTTGCATATTTCCATGGGAGTGTTGAGTTAGGATTCAATCCTTGGCTGTGCCTTATAGTTCTTTGTGCCCCATTAAAAAATCTTGTGGGCATGGTGCAAAATTACGGCACAGAATCGGTTATTAGGAACTGATGTATTCAGTTCTACATGGCCTGTTATTTATAAAAAATTAAAGGTGCACGAAAGATTTCAAATACAGGTGACCTAATAAAAAAATGAAAATTCTAATTTGGCATTGGTTGGCAGCTTTCTACTCAAAAAAATATACCCATCTCAAAGGATTAAGCTGAGACTTGAAACAAAGACAATATTCATACAGGCAGCGCTTATTGTATTGTTCAATTATATAAGTACAATAAACTCTTTTTTACCTGTGGCCATAAGATTGAATATAAATCCTTACCTTCGCGGTGAATGGACAGAACCCTTAACTTTTAATGAGGTCACAACCAATATGAAATCGGCTCTTGTAACTTTTACTTTTTCCAACTTAAATGTTACAAAAATATAATTATACTTCATTCATTACTGGAATAATGTCTTTAATTTCATGTTTTATCTTTTCTCGCATTTTCAGGGTCATTACAACGGAACTGGTTTTCGGTGTTTAATGAAAGGATTGAACTGATTGATTTGTGGACACTTCAATTGCGACATTATTGATGTAATCTAAATTTTAACTCGTTGTTTTTGTTGTAACTTAGAACATGTAGAAAGGTTACAAAACCTAGTTACTAAATACGCTTGCATAATTATAGCTATCGCGTGCTGTAGCATAGGTGCGAAGGCGGAAAATTAATACAGTGTGAGTCAATAAAAACCCTACAGACAGTAAAGATTTTTCTTCAAAGGTTAACGTTATTTTTGCTTGATGTTGCTTTGGTGTTTACAGGATAAACAGGCTATAGACAGATTTTTATTGGTGTCTTTCGGACTTGAGGTTCGACACTATGTCAATTTGCGGAGAGACTAAAAATTTGTTTGGCGATTTTATGCCATACAAATGCGACAAAGACGGACACCGACCGTATACCAAAACACCTTATAGCAAAGACAATTCACACATGCCATTTCAGATGGTATCGATTTCTTCTCAGCAAAACATATCAGTTTGAATAAAACGGTCTATTGTGTAACATAATTATAAGTAAAATATTATTAAATTACCATTGTTCAATCATAAAGTGTCAGTTATTGAAAATCACTCCACGAGTCTCAGTTCTTGAACATAATGAAACTGCTCAGAGATTTTTGTTTTACATCTTTAAGGTAATTATTTTGTACAAATACAGTATACTCAGAGCCCATAAAGTGCGAGAAGACCTAAAGCTGCAGTATTATGTAAATAAATTGGATTTAAAACTTAAACATTTAATAGCGCACTTTTTTTCAAGCGGAATACAAAACCTTCTATGGTTTCCCTTTGGCTCCCAAGTTTCGTTGTAGGTTAAAACAAGAGGTTAAAACCATGAAATCTTGCTGAACCAAATTAAACTATGGTCTTACACCAGCTATCTTGACTTTCTTATTTGGGAAATTGAACATTTTTCACTCAGCATTTTCTTTTGTAATCACAGGGATGCTGTTCTTATAATCCTTCAATTATTTTCCCATCTTCTATTGTTTACCAATAATTTGGTGTTAAATGTTTTTACTCAAATCACTGCTGAAGATCATGTTACTCTATGTAAACGATGTATCTTTGTTTGGCTCAAAATCAACCAAACAGGATTTTTAAGTCTATCAACAAAATAGGCATAACTTCTTCCTCCAACAACAAATAAACATTTTCTGAAAGCCTGTTTATCCAAAGAAATAACCAAAGAAACCATTTGAGCAAAAATAATTCTTAAGTATTTTAATTATTTTTTATTCTAAATGTAGGGTTTTTTTTACTCACACTGTAGCAAAACAGATTTATTTAATTGCTTTTCAGAACAATTGCAGAACAATAGCAAAGGAGAATTGACATCTCATATTAGGAATGGGCAGCTTAAAAAAGAAACAAAACCTTTCAAATATTAGACTGATATTAGGTCAGTCTAAAACTTCCAACAACTGTGTTAAAATAGCTTTGTTTTCTATATTTGTCAATTTAGACACATCAGTGACTGAATCTAAGTAATTCATTCAGTCGCGTTTTACCCGTATAATACAATACCACTTTTCTAAATGAGTTGTTCTGAGATATGTGTGACGTATAATGTGTACTAATGTGTTTCGAATCTGAAGTTCAGATTGAGGAAAATTAATTTTAAAAAATCGCTTGTAGAAGTATCAAACAGTCGCAGTGCCTAATTGCTTGCGGTACCGTAGTTTGAAGTTACCGCTCTCATGATTAAATGTATTTGTTATAATAGAGAACATGGGGGGTACTAAGTAATGCTACAACTATACTGTAAAGTATTTATTGCCATGAACGTAGGACCTATAGATGATGTGACATTTGTTTATGTTTGTGGCGCCCCTGTTCGGGTGTAAGAGAGAAACTGGAAGGCAGAAGAAGCCCTATACTTTGCCACAGGGAATTTCTGTTTTCTGCTTTAACTTGGTTTCAAATGAAATAATATACATTCATATTAAGCATTGCTGCTAATGCTACAGTTGCATATTGAAACGATTAGATCAAAGAAGGGGTCTGACCAAGTAATTATGACCAGATTTTATGAGGTCGTAAGTGAAAGACTGCTAATATTTTGCTGCCAGAAATAGAAAACAACAGAAGGGCGCGTCCTGATGTCAATATATGGAATCATTAGGTCACTTATCTATACAGTTAGAACAATCAGGGTCATCCATGCCAAATCAACCAAATCGAGTACACCATCACCTCATGAATTATCTTTGTTTTTTGGTTGTATTGAAAGCCATCATGAGAAACTAAAATCCTGAAAATTGAGCTCTGTACCTCTTTCGTTTTCACACTACAGCAATTTAAATTGAGGGCGGGTCACATCAAAAAACATGGTTACAGGTGTGTGAAATTCATATTCAGAGGCTTATAGTAAAGAACTACGCCTCGACCCTTCAAACTTGGCATCTGGATTACTTTGGTAAATTGCAAATATGTGATAGAAAAAAATGCACCTTGCTCCAATGTAAGTGTACAGGGGTCAAAAATGACTCAAAAACCACTCGAACCATACTTTGGAGGGTCAATAAGTTCAAAAAGTGAAGTGATATAGCTCCAAAATTTGGGCTGGCTGTGGAAAGTTTTAATCTTGAAACTACCTTTGTGCTACAATCTTCCTAACTTATATCAGCTTTATTGGAAGAGATATAGCTGTCGCAAAAAGCAAAAAAAGTCCTCCAATTAACTTGACGTGGACCCCCCCTAAAATCAAGTCAGACATTTTGCACAAATTCTTCTTGAAAATATGGATAAGAGGGCCCCCTGCTGAAGTTGTATGCAAAGTTTTCAACATGGTGTCTAACTGCCTTATGTATGTAAACAGGCTCAAAAGATCTAAACTTTAAAGTGATATCAGACAAAATTCCCATTGAATGTACCATGAATTTGAACTTTGCAACCGGGGTATTCAAGTGCAGTTTAAAAACTTTGAATCCAAGTTTGACCTTTGTGAACTTAACAATGAAATTGAAATCAATATTATCGCCTTATTAGCACCTTGATCCTAGTATGGACCAAAGTTCAGCTTGGTGTCTTGTTTGATAAGGAATTAGATTACTTAATATCCTAATGAATTGATATAGTAAAGAATGAACTGTGCAAGTTAATACCCAGTTGGCAAATGTTCAGGTTTCTGGGTGTTTTCAATGGGATCTTTCAAGACTGAATTCATGGAAGTAGGGCTTTTTGAAGACCAGTACTTATAGAAGACACTTGGAAACCACATGAAACTTTGCAAAAATATTAATGAAGGAACCCCCCTCAAAAATATTTCAAGCAGAAGTTGGTGCAGAATGTTACATTGGTTTTAGGGGGCCCAAGTCGAAGGTCAAATGGGACGTTTGACTTTTTGCGACAGCTATATCTCTTGCAACGAGCTGTGATTAAGTATAAGATGTACACAAGGTAGTATTTAAGAATAGCTATACTAGCCCAATTTGGAAGTTATGGCATTTTACTTTACTTTAAATTTTATTAAGGCCCCCGAAAGTATGGTCAGAGTGGTTTTTGAGCCATTTTTGACCCCTGTAATTTTAATTGGGGCAAGGTGCATTTTTTCTGTTCACATATTTTGTGCATTGGCAAAAAGTTATCCAGAATCCAGTTTGAAGATCTGAGGGGTGTAGTTTTTTACTTATGGTCCTCTGAAAAAGAAAAATATTGAATTTCACACCGTACATGTTTTTGATGTGAAAACGAAAAGAGATACAGAGCTCAAAATTTCAGGAATTTCATTTTTCTCATGAATATCTTTCAATCAACCAAAAAGAAGAAATCCAGGGTTGATGGTGTACCGATTTGTTGATTATGGGCTGGAATACCCTACACTTTCAAAAGAAACCGGGGGGGGGGGGGGCTGGTGGCATGGGCCCATGGGAGGGCACACTTTTTTCATAATTGATTGATGATACACGTCGATCCACAAGCTGCCAATAAAACTTTCATAGTAAAGTATTGAAAAAATTGCTTAGTGAGTGCCCCACCCTTTGAAAATCGTTCTTTCGACGCACTGATTTTATATCTAGCCTCCAACTTAGGTCTTTGGTAATGTTCATAGTGTAAATCTTTTGTGTGTGTGAGGATCATCACCTTCGTATCTCTTGTGTTTGTTAGCTTGGTAGCAATTCACATACATACATTGCCCATTAATTTGTCAACTATATTAGTGTCCTTGAGTGTTCAATTTACCATTTATCTCATGTGAGTGGTTGCAAATCTTGGATAAACACTGTGAATTTTGGACACAGTACTTTGGCATTGATAATCACAAAAAAATATTGATGAAAGCACTTGCAAAACCCATTTCATGCCCCCAGCTTGGAGTACCCCATAACTCCGAAACTATAAGCCATAGATAGTGTAAACTATACCTTTTTTGAATCCTTGTACAGACAAACTCATGGTGTTCTTTTCACACATCAGAACATTTAAAAAAAATGTTGACCGCCGGTATAACCTTGAAACCCAAGCTGGGGTCCATTAAGGGGGTTTGCCAAGTGCCTTCCATCAATTTTATGGATTATCAAGCCTAAAGTATTTGTGTGAAAAAAATCACAATGTTTCCAAAGCGGCACACGCTTTCATTACGTCCCCTGCTAATTGTTTCAAATGGATGAGTGAACACTCTTGTGTTTGGGCTAGAATAGAACTTGCTTTGTTATTGTTATTTAGTCTATCAGCTGTCTTTTGCTGTGACAGGCCTATATTATTAAATTGTTCTGTTGTATGATATTGTTATTGAAAGTAATTGAAATAAAATAGTATATAACGAGTGTTATTACTGTACCCACATATGGATAAGCCTCTCACTACTTCTTCCGGAATGTTATTTTTGTGATTGCTTATTGGGTCACTTCCATAATCAGGTCCCACAACTGGACTCAATATAGAAATTGCCAAAAGATGTGAAAAGCAAGCAGAACATGTGTGCAAGTTGATAAGTACGATTGCGATTACGAAATTGGAAATTGTGTGGCCTTTTTCCGTCCTAAACGTTGTCAAATTAAGGTGTAGATACCTTTAACAAGTGTAGATATCGTAATTACATCTCTCTGTGTAAAAAAGTATGTTGTAGATGCAACCCACAACAAGAAAACATTTCTTTGTATACATTACAAATGAAGAGCGCCGCTCAATACTCTCATTATGAATCAAGGTGACGTCATATCTGTGATACAGCCTGGAGATTTCGATTAATTCTGCAATGTGTGTTCATGACGTTCGAGAGGCTTTTTAGACCTCAGGTGGTCAAAATTATACGCGCAATAATGATGGGAAAATTGCGGTAGAGTCTCGGCTATCGGAAGCCTGAAAACAGAATTTAAATAATACTTCCGTTGTTTTTTATTTTTTTTTGGTTGAGTGTTGTTTGTTTTTGTGTTAGTAACGTTTGGCGACATGAGTCAATCCCGGAAATTGAGGTTTGAAAAGTACTCCTAATAATCGTAGATTATGCGCGATATAACTAGTGAGATGTACTATCTGTGTCGGTATTACTTAGATCATTCCTGAACCTACAGTGTCATCATTGCAAGGTGACATTTACTTTTACTAAGGTGACATAGCAAATATGCATGGCTATTTTCCGGCAGTGGAACTAAGTTTGAATGGGAAATGCATGGGAGTATTGATTGCTGTCATAATTATATGCGCGGAACGGTGTTTGTGGCTCGGTCAAGCATGGTTTGCATGACTACGTACAATGTACCCACAGATTTACTGCATTCAGTTGGGCGTATATTCAACGCGGTGCATTTGAACTTAGGTCAGTCAGGAATGTACTACACATGCGCGAATTGGCACACGGAAAAGTGAACACGCAATCGCTACGGCCACATCCTTTTTCTCACATGCCTCGGTATATTCCATTTGAGAATTTTCAAACAATTTACGCCAACTTTTTTTTTCAATTTTAGAAACAGGATTACCGTACTTACCGGAACGCCGTAGACATCGACGGATAAGAAATGAAGGACGCCCTCTATAGCATTCATGAGAACGGATGAACTTTAAACGTTTTGCCATATAAAGCGACATGCTCAAAGTTACCTTTTGCTGGTTTTCAAAAAATACTTACTTTTACATAAAGTCCCATAAAGTCCGGTTTTATTAATAGTTATAATACAGACTTCAATGCGTAATTGGAATTCCACATTTGAAACCCCCCCTCCCCCAAGAAACCACAATGCCGCTTGCAAGCATGTGCACTATAATTATTAGCAACATATAGTTGAGTGGGCTTCTGGTACTTGGGTTGACAGACAGACATCTATTGGGGATCTATCTATATGAGAATCATACATATGACACGAATATATGGGTGCTAAAAATTTCGTTGCACTTTAAAGAGAACAGGGAATTTCCAGAAAAATGCGCGCCCATGTTTTTTCCAAACTTTTTTTCTCCTGTTTAATAACGAAGTGAATAAGCCAACTTGCGATCCTATGCCAACATCCCTGTAGAAAAATTGTTTAGACATCTTGGTCCCTTGTATCACCCAAATCATCAACGAACTTTGAGTTCTGAGATTGTATGTCAATTTATAAGTTGGCCCAGGTTGGAACCGCTTATCAAAAAAACACAGGGCTCTAATAATATGATATGAAAAATTCATGGCCCATTGCACACTTATTTCAAAAGTCTATCTTGCATAAAAAGTGGCCTTTATTATGCAATCAGCATATCGTCAATTCCATTCAACTAAACCAGCCCGCTTTGTGCAGTGACTTATCTGCTTTTGAGGTAAGACAAGGGATTGAAGCCGTGTTGATTTTGCTTCATATTTTGCCGATTGACACCATGACAAAGCGTATACAAAGCGTTACAAAGTTCGGGTACGGCGCGAGCGGCACTGCTTAGTATAGTGGATAGGGCCCGTTTGGCAAGCCATAAAGGCCATAACGTATTGCCGCACGCGTTGCGAGAAGACGCAAATGTGTTGCGACATTTCGGCAACGCGTGCGACATTTCAGCAACGACGTGCAGTGTCGGCCAATCAAATCATGGAATTTTGTGACGTATTCAAAAAAAAATAGACCACACAACGCGTTGCCCCCCCCAGTATCTAGCAACGCGTGTGGAAAAAACTCACAACGCGTTGCAAATCCTTACAAACGGTTGCGAGATTCACAAACGCGTTTGAGCCTTAACAACGCGTTTGCGAAGCGTCCAAAGCAATAAGGGCCATAAGCTATGTGACCGCACCGCGTTTGAGAAAGTATAGCAACGCGTTGCGACATTTCGGCAACGCGTGCGGAGTCGGCCAATAAAAAGAATGAATATCTGTGACTATTTCAAAAAATAGATCCAACAACGCGTTGCGGCGTTACGTTATGACCCTTATGGCTTTCACAACGCGTTGCAAGCCATTCACGACGCGGTGCGAGCTTCACAACGCGTTGCAAACTTCACAAACCGTTGGGAGGCAATCAGGGTCATACGGTATTGCCGCAACGCGTTGTGAAAAAGTAGCAAAGCGTTGCGACATTCGGCAACGCGTGCGGCTGTCGGCCCATAAAAATCATGAATATCTGTGACGTATTCCAAAAAATAGATCAAATAAACAGCTAAAAATAAAAAAAATAAAAAAAGTCCCCCCCCCCCCCCTTATGGCTTTCACAACAGAGTTGTGTTGCAGCCATCACAACGCCGTTGCGAGTAACACGCGTCCGCAAACTTCACAACGCGTTGTGAAGCAATAAGGGTCATAACGTATTGCCGCAACGCGTGTGAAGGTTTGACAACGCGTGTGAAGGTCGCAACGCGTTGTGAGATTTATATTTGGAAATACGTCACAGATATTCTGCATTATGATTGGCCGACACCGCAACGCGTTGCTGAAATGTCGGCATACGAGTTGATGAAATGTCGCAACGCGTTGCCGAAAATGTCGGCACGCGTTGTGACTTTCTCAAACCGCGTGCGGCATTACGTTATGTCCCTTATGGCTTGTTAACTTAGCAACGCGGGTTGCGAAGCTTGCACGGCGTTGTGAAGCTCGCAACGCGTCGTGAAGGTTTGCAACGCGTGCAAAGTATCTAGCAACGCGGTGTGGTCTTTTTTTAAATACGTCACCGAAAATTCATGATTTTGATTCGCCAACACCGGCAACCGCGTTGCTGAAATGTCGCCACGCGTTGCGACAGAAATGTCGCAACGCGTTGCTACTTTATCGCAACGCGGTTGCAGCAATACGTTATGGCCTTTTGGCTTGCCATACTCGTGCACCCCCTAAAAGAAATTCTAATCGATTCTGTATCAGAAAAACGCACTAGAAAACGATTAGTATGTTTGTTATATTACCCTCAAAATTTGATTAAAATATATTTTCGCCATTTTATTTGAGAAAAGATTCTCACAGGAAAGTAATTTTGTTACTATAAAAGAGAGAAAAGGGATTCCCTAGAGTTGTTTTGATACGTCACCTGTAGATGAAAATAAGGAAGTGGGGAATTCCCAAGATGTAAATTAGTAAACTGAGTCAGCTTGTTTATGCTTAAAGATTCAAACATTGACAAGATCTGGGAATTCCCCAACAAAGTTATATATATAAAGTGATTGTGATTCAGGGTTAGGTTATGCATGATGCTGTTGTAATGTCTTTTTAGACTGGGAAATCTTTGTGAAGTCAGTATATATTGAGATTTGAGTAAGTCAGATGTCAGCGGTGCAATGAGCTATGCAGTATGGTTATAGCAGTTTTATCTACAATAATGGTAGATATATGCTCCGCCACAGTGCAGGATTTAGATTCCATGTGAGCAGAGTTCGCTGTAATTATTCTACGTCGTCTTTGAAGCCAAAAGTGATGGGAATCAAAGTAGTATTCCAAATTGTGGAAGATGAATCGTGGTGATTATGACTAATATACGGTGGATTTATTATCGTTGCAGGGACTTAATTTAACCTTGTCGTCTTGAATGTGGGACAAAAGTTCTCAGGATGGAAGATTCCAGAAATAAATACCCGAATGTGTTAACTATGTGAACTTTGCATTCTGTCATTTTGGAGTCTTCGCTGTGAGGGACATATCATCGTTGAACTACAACACCTTAAACAGGATACTAGACTACTTTTTATAAGTATAATAATCGTAAATTGTGTAATTACTATGTAATTGGTTTTGGACATACCAAATTCTTGAACCAAATCAAGTAAAGCTCATGCAACCTGTTTATACTATATATAATTAGATCATTTGTTCACAAGGCCTCATTTATTTGTGTTTGAAAGTATTTTTTTTAATTAGTATAATTAAACGGAACGATTTTATAAACAATGTTAAACAAAAAACTTAAAAAAAAAAAACATTTTTATGTAAATTATTGAAATAGGATCGCCATTACAGAAAAACATAATTTCTACTCATTTTCAACAACAATAAAAACACGAAAGGTTGTTGTGAGGCATTGTGAACAATTTCCGGATCCACATTTGTAAGTATTATCTTGATTCGATCCAAGATGCAGCCCAACAGGCCTCTCCAAAGATCTGTAAAAACATAAAAACGATGTATACCTGTAAGATTTAATTGTTAGAGTCAAAGTAATAATATACTTATAAGTTTAAGTAAGGATGTATGTCTTTGACCACAAGAAACACTATCGTATTGTTTGTATGATATGCATTCTTAATGCAACGGCACGTTCCCACCATCAAAGAATCTTTTATAAGCAAGGGAAATTACCTTATAACTCGAGTCATCTCACAATAATAATAAAAGAGTCTAAATTAAGTAGTATGATATATGTGTGTTTGACCAGTATAAACACACAGTGGCCAATTTGGTTTGTTAAAATTTAAGATGGCGGCCAATATGGCCATATTCAAACAATTTAAAACTTAAAAATTTACCATTTTTGTGGGATATCTAGACATAGCAACTCAGAAAGAATGATAAAGTGCAAATTAAAGTAAAATATGTTAGTATCAGTAGTAACTTGAACAGCTTGTTTGTTCAGTAGTAGTGTTAAGGGGGGTATGGGGTTGGATATGATAAAAAATTGTCCTAATGCAGAAAATGAGATAATGCAATGGCTACATTGTGAGATTGTAATCGACAAAATGCCTTTGTATCGATCGCAATTGGACATCCGGTTACGAGAGCTAGTGATCAGTGAAGCAGTGTACGCAACATTTGCCAAAAAAATGCTATCTCCTATATTTTATCATGTGAAAAAAATTCAAGGGGTTATATTTAAGATGTTTAAAAGATATTATTTATGAACTATTAACACATTTATTTTGGCTAAGTTGAAGTAAACAAATTCTCATATTATCCTTTCAATAATTTCACGTAAATAAATGTCACTGGGTAAGTGATTTTTAGGTATTTTATTGTTTCTCACCCTGCGATATTTAAGAAAATTATTTTTAAAAAATTAATAACAGGACAAGGGATGCACTATTTACGCTGATTATTTCATTAATAATTATGATAATTCAGTATAAAATGAACATTTAAAACAATAATTCCATATTTGAATCAAAGCGCGCAAATTTTGTATCTAAGAGGTTCGAGGGCCTATAACTCGTTCGTAAATCCACAAACATCCAAAACGAGAACGCACGTAACTAGAGAAAGAACGCTACATGTATGAACATGAAATTGGCACACCATATTAAGCAAATTACAGCGAGTGAACAATGAAGACCGATTAAAAATTGTGTTCAAATTCATTATTACGCCATGCAATAATGTGTTGCGGCGATTACCGGTTGCATGGCAAAGCGGTATTAAAAATTGGGCTCATGTTTCACTGCGTATTTACCTCCTGCCTATGTCACAAGTTTCGTCCCAGTAGCATGTTTGGTTATTTGTTCCATTCGTTCTAGTAATTTAGCCAATCAGGGCCTTACGTGGTTACCATGGCAAACCAGAGCAAAAATTTTTCATGATTTTAAAAACTTGTGACACGGGCTACCCAATATGAATATTTAATAACATGTATATGCCATTATTTAGGAAAATTAAGAAAAATCCTTTCGAAGAAGTTCACTGCTTCAGACCCCATACCACCCCCCTTAAATCAAGATGTCGGGCTACTAAATTTTGAAGTCGCTGATATAGCCGCCATCTTGAATTTCACAGAAGTTAACCCAACAAAAATACCAGCTTTGAGTTAATTGGTCAAAGGAAAATTTCTCATACTTAATTCACATTTCATCCCATTGGGGAGTATAAGGTAAAAGTTTGACACATTTTGAGGTCAAGAAACGAGTGAAAATGGGTAAGCCTATTGTGAATGTTATTAAAAAAAAGGCAGAGATGAGTTCTAATAGTTTCGAAGCATAATTCCGAATTTATTGTCTCATTTTTGGATATGACGACTAAATTACACAGGCATGTTGGGATCTGTTTATACTCTGAGATCTTTGAGGCCGGCCATTTTGTCTCCCATCTTGGATCCCGAAGACAAAACAAAGTACAAATTATGCATGGCAAGCGGGCCATAATGGCTCTAGCAAAAACAGATGTTGTTCTTTTTTAAAGATATGGTGAAAACTATATTTTTCTGTAATGGCGATCCTAATTTGCATAAATTACCTAAAAATGGCACGTGGGACAATTTTTGAATTTTGTTGTTAACATAGCTAATCGTTTTATACGCATTTTCTGATTATAGAGACATTGATTAGAAATTGATTTCGGGGGGCGCACACGAGACCCCCTTCTCACCGCACGGGCTGGTGTTACGATTAGTGGCGGGACTGTAGTGCACAGACTAATTTAGTGTGCCATCTGGATAATATAAATGTGAATTTTTGGTTACACAAGTACCTTTATGCATGATAATCAAAAAAAATGATTCGAAGCACTTCACACTCCTTTCATGACAACAAGCTTGGAGGTCAAAGGTTACACAGATGGTAAACAATTAAAATGTTACGGGACTGTGTTGAAAAGCACCCCATGATGTTTGTCTGGTTACAAGGATTCCCAAAGGTTATTTTTATACTACACTTGGCATATAGTTCCGAATTATGGGGTTCAAAAAACTGTAAAACTGGTTTTTAAAAAGTGTCATTTTGGTTTGTATAGGGGTCAAAAATTAAAAGTACTCCACTTTTTGTTAAAAACGTTGGTTCAAGTTGTTGGCCTAAGTTTGACTATCTGAATGTTTGGTATTAAACCAAAATAGCGAAAAAGTCAACGCTCTAGTAATATCTTATGGCCAGCAAAATGTTGAATTAAAACAATTATTTTTAATAAAATCAATATAACATTATAGAACAATACAAAGACACAATTGCAACATTCTCCAATAACGTTGTGCACCTGCGTGCACTTATGATATATGCTCAGACGGTAAACGTAAAAACATATCCAGTTTGCCCTCGAGATGTTATTGATTTTGTGAATACAAAGTGCCTCCTCTCCCGAAAAGTGGCCTGTCCAAAAAGTTTGGAACGTTTCACGGTTTCGCTTGCATTTGTAAAAAACATGGAACTATTTTCTTTGCTTGACTTTTTGAACTGAAAAATGGACACTTGCACGACACAGTAACGTCTCCGTGTGCTATCTAAAGGTGTCTAATATAAAACTTTTTCAAGTAGATGACTATCATTTATTAAATGGATAATGTTGAGCGCTTGACAAAAATTAACAACTTAACTGCATAAGGGCGGGGGGCTCCTAGGTACCCATTTTGTTTTTAGCCGGCGATTTTTTAACGCTGCAATATATTTGGGTTTATTTGTTGTATTCGTCTAAGTTTAGTTGCGCTTGAATTGGTGCAAAAAAATTCAATCCATGGCGCGTTTTTGCGTTAATTGCATGGGCCCCGAGGCGACCCCCCCCTTTGCACTAACGGAAGTGCCCATGACAAAAATTAACATCTTATTAGAGTTACTGTGATTCTGATTTGCATAATGCATAACCTAGTGACATAAACAAAGTAAAGATAATACTAAAATTTAAAAATCTTGCAAAGTATAGTCGGACATTGAGCCATAATATTTTATATAATAATTGGTAGCGGTTTTTGACTGTAGGAACCTATGGTAAATTATACAAGAAAATAAAAATATAAAATGGGATGGAACAATTGTTGTTTGGCTTTAATATGGTACATATAGTTCATTCTTCACCAAATAAAGTAATAGCACAGTCAGGTGAAGCAGGCCGTAAATGCAGAAACAAATTAATTAGTGTCTTTTTCGCACATTTTGAGCAAATTAAAATCAGTTTGCCCCTTAAGTTCTACTGAACAACTTTCTGCAGTTTTTATTTCTGATTGTTGATGTCTTTGAAGCCTTTGTAACATGTGGTGGCTTTACTCAAACAATCCTCTTAGGAAAGTGGGGTTATATGAGGGGGGTCCCTAGGAACCTTCCCCCCCCCCGTTATGCACTATAATGGGAAGTGCAAAGCCCTTATGCAGTTACGTGTTAACGGTTTTTACATAATTTTCTTGTGAGGTTACAGAATCGCGCAATTAAGGTGTGTGCAGTTTAGTTACAGCAAGAAAATAACGATTAGAAACAAAACCCGAAAACAAAATACGCAAAAATCAATAATTTTATATAAAATAGATTGTGAGTGTCGGGCGGATTTTAAAAATTTGGGTATTTTAATCATTAACAACTGATATTACATGAAGATACTTAATTATGGTCTAGTCGTTTAATTGACAATTAAGTCATAAATAACATTTATCTGTCGGTGAAGATAAATAAAGATAAGTAAATATGAACATGAAAACACAAGTTTCGATAGTTCGAATATTTTTTTAAGCGTAATGATAAGGTACTAAAAGAAAATAACTATTATGCCTCTAATCAACAGGCCTTAAATATAAAAACAGCAGCAGTCGAAGTAAAAGTGCTACTGTAAAGCTTGTAGGTGTTATTTTAAGTAGTAACGGGTTGGGACATCATGATTTGTTTACCACTGATTCTTGGTGTGATTTCACTCTATTTGTCCGTTGGCGTTGGACATAGTTACATAAAGCCGGTGCAAATAAATGATGGACCATTTCAGGTTGTTTCGTGTGGTAAGTTCCCTTTAAAAACCCGTAAAATATGAGAAAGATCGAGATTATACAGTGGCATATAAATGTTTGGGTCAGAAAGATTGATATTGGGGTTTGGTTTGAGTATGTTGAGGTAAAACCTTCTGTAACAGCTTTGAGGTATGATTAAATGAAAAAGCAAAAAGAACAGACGTGTGTTAGTGTTGGTAATTGGGTAGAGTGGTTACATTATATATGATTTCCTTGCGTTTTATTTTATTCGCTAATTAGAGTTCTGAATGTAACGTTATTTTGACGCTTTTGTTTGGTCTGGTCAAAGAGTATTTTGTGAATTTGAAACGTATAGTATTTTCCAAATTTTGGCGAATTTTCAGTGCTGGGTGAATGCAATGCGTGACAATTAGTGTGTGCCTTTCCTGCTACATCCTGCTACAACAAGTACAAGCCATTTTGTTTCATGGATTACAAGTAAATAATCCATGGGTCGAACACATTTTCGGTATCCTGAAACTTCCAGTGAAAGGAGGCAAAATTACACTTATTATCCCGCCTCAATATACCAATGGCCACACAAAAATGCATGATAGCATTTCTGGAATGGTAGCTATAGCCAAGTACCGTAGATCGCGAGGGCAAACAAGGATTACATAGGTGATTTTTTTAAATTGCTTCAATCATGTCAAAACGTATACCAAATCAATAATAATAATAATAATAACAATAATAAAAATAACAAACATTTATAAAGCGCCTTTTCCACAGGATACAAAGCGCATAAACAAAAAGAGAGAAGATGCAAGACAAAAGAAAGCAAACCTAAGAATAACAATTATGAAACAAATAGGTTTGGAGCAGAGATTTGAATTTGTCAACTGTTGGAGCGCTACGGATATGTATGGGGAGATTATTCCATAGTTTGGGACCAGCCACTGAGAAGGCTGTCCCAGCCACATATACCCGTCCTAGGAACTTGGAGGGGTTCAACCCATGACCAGATGCGGGTGGTAACTGAGCAGGGCGGCTTATTTACCAACTAGCGACCCAAAGCCCATTCAAGTGCTTATACACAGGAGAAGTGTTTAAATCGGTATACGATCCTCAATAGGAAACCAGTTGCATTGAAAAATAACGGAGTAATATGACATGATCTGGGCGTTTGGTATATCAACGGTATAGCCCATTGTTTTGCAGTAGTTATTTGTAAACGACTTGGTGAACTTTTTTGAAAACGCCATTAAATAGAAGGTTGCAATAATTCAAGCGAGACAGGATTAGTGACCGACTGATGTTCGCACCGGTATCAAAGTCTATGAACCTATGGATACAGTAGATATTGCGAATTCTGCCAGTGTATGGAACCGTTCGGTTGGTGACATGTTTGAAAGATTAATATATTGGAGTCAAAGACAACACCAGATTACGGATACTGGAAGATTGTTGGGATGATAAAATCCCCAAGGGGAAAGATTGATACCAGCCAAACGATGGTGGTGGTTTAGTTATGAATTAATAAAAAAACTCTGTCTTGTATGGATTGAGTTTAAGTTAGGTTTATATGATAAATAGTTATGTATTGACAAACATTGAGCAAGGTTGAAAATTGCCAAGTGGCATCACCCTGAACAGAAGAATCAACTCAATATATACATGGATGTCATTCAGCATATAAGTGGTTATTTCAACTTATGCTGACGAAAGAATAGGCCTAATAGCATTAGTGTAAAGCTCCAAATCCCAAAGGCATAACAAACAGACCCCTGGGTAATCCATACTTGGAAACGGTAGTGTCAGGAGTAAAATCCAGAACAGAAAGTGAGACAAGGATGATTATTCTCCACAAAAAGGTTTTGAACCCATGTTTGTGCAGTGCCCCCAGTATACCAAATTTCATGGTTACGCGTATGAAGGAGTATTGTGGAATCAAAACAGTGTCAATGCGGCAATGAGGTCTTACAATGAAAGGGAGATGGCTTTGTGTTGTCAAGAGCAACGAAGGAAATCATTATGAACACAAGATAAGCGTCTCAGTGCTATGTCTAACTTTTATAGGAAGATTGCATAGGTCAGCCAAATTATGATTGATTAATATATAAGCAGTTAATTGAGCAGCAAACACACTTTGCAATTTATTTTCGAAAAATAAGGACAAGTTAGCGACTGGCGGTAATCTTAAGCTATTCGTATCAAGAGAGGGCTTCTTTAAAACTGGTGTTATTGATGGCCAATTCGAAGATCATTAGGAATAGTGCAGGAAGAAAAACAGATATGTATTGTTTGACCACAGTTGGTGATATCGTATAAAGCAAACGACTTGTTGGACACTTTGTAAGTATATCAACAAGTCTTTTTCAGAACCTGAATTGAATAGTGCTTAACTTAGGAACATCAGTAGACGCAACTGATACATTACATAGATCTTGACCAACAACATCATATTTGTCACAATTACCAAGGTCTAAACTCTATACGTATCTTTGCAACCTGGCCAACACAAAGAAGCCACTAAAATATAGCGAGTTTTGTAGTAACTATTATAGGTATTGGGATAGTTCCACTCAATCTACGGTATGACCTGGACAAAATTGCTACGAGGTTTTGCGTGCTGTAACTTGTTGTTACACAAAAAAAAACCCTCCCGAAAAAACATATCAAAGGTATACTAAAAAAGGAAGCTGGCAAAATCTCGTAATTTGCATAAAATCTATGTGCCATTTTGCCTATATTTGATTATTATAAATATATAAAAGGGGACGACCCGATTTAAGTAAAAGAAGTGTTCATCTTGATAGAATGGTCTTCACCACTAAACCCATCTGTAGAGTTTGACTCTGATATTTCAACCCCGGTTTTCATTGTGATGAGCTAAAAATCGACGTTATTAGCCCTATATGTGTAAATTAATACGGTCGACCAAAAATGAGGGTGGTACTACATTTCGCTCATAAAACTTCAGCAAACAACTATATTAGCCCTAAGATTTCACAGGGTAAGTGAGAAAAATAGTTTGGTTTCTTCAAATACCAAAATGTTGACCATTCCCGGTAAAATCTGGAGTGATGGGGACGAGCTATGAGCGATCAGGCCACGGCCCTTAACTCTTAAGTCTTTCTTGCGGTCCCTGTTCTGTCCAACATAGGGACCCGACGGGTTACTTGAGGTCTAACCTTTTTGGGTTGGGTAACCGTGTTGTAGTGCAGATGGTTGATGATTCTCTTCCCATTGACGAGTAATGTACTCCATGCCGTTCTTTGGCATTTGGATATAGGCTCTGACTTTATCTGCAGGCATTCTAAACGCGCTTAGTAGATCTTGTGCAACCCATATCACATCCCCTGTTAGAGTGGTGGCCGTTCGTCGTAACTTAAGTCAAGGTTTGTGAGATGCTGACGTCTAGATGTTTTTGACCGCCGTTTTATGCTGCTTGTACCTACCCCAGGCTATTACCAAATGACCCCTTTTAAATGTTCACATTACTCATGAACCCCATTGTTTCTTTCCTGCTATCCACTTTTATCACCAGTTAATGATCGTGCTATTGCACTTTCATTATTATTTTTTAAAATTGAACCCCCAAATTCCAAAATTTTCGCAAGCCTACGTGCACATTTTTAAGAAGTTTATAATTGCATGGCAAATGAATGTTATATTTCAAGTAATTTGATCTGGGAAAAGAAGCACTCCTATTTTAAACTTCTCAGGTTTTAACGTATTCATTGGCTCCTTCTTAAAGTGTCATAATGGATGACCCTCTTCTTCAGCTTGTGTTACCGAATCAGGACCCCCGTAATTTATGTGAAAGGACCCGGAAAAAGACCCTATTTTCACCTGCCGGCAACATTATACCATCACTTCGCATAGGGATGCCCCTCGACACCAATTGACCCAATGTGTTTGAATAAATACTCTCTGATAAGAATTTGCTTTAAATAAAGACTCCCGTCCCGATGCAGCTTTTCTGACAAATCATTTAGATTGCAAAATTAAGTTTGGCGGGAAAGTTGCGGCCATCGGGATAATGACCATCACTTTCCACTTTTAATACACCAATAATGCCAAGAGTGCTACCACACTTGCAGGCAATAGCATGCCAAAAACATGTTCAATACTTACAAAAAACATGGGAAATCTCTCTTCATAACATGCACATGTATGAGCTACCTTTTGTCGAAATATGGGCTTATAAGCCACCTAAGGATAAAGGCAAATTAGCATGTCTTGCCAGGATTCCCTTTTTTTCTACCTTTCTTATATGTTGTTTGGGAAGATCTTTTTGCTAGGTACAGAAAGAAGCAAACATTCTGTAGAAATTTTGTCCAGGTGTTTTTGTTTGTACCTAGTATTTTTCATGATTGAGGGGACTCTTCTAAATCTACAAAACATAATAAGCAATAATTGCATTGTTTTAGATGCAATTACAGATTTTGCCTACTTGTTTTAGCAGCAACAAATTTCTTCTGCGGTTAGGAAGACAAGACTTGCGCACTTTCTCTCCCTTTTCCGTATTTGAAGGCTTCTTGAGGTTACGGGTAAAAAACAGCAAGAAAAGATCAATAGGTGGTAAATCAGATGTACGGGGGCAGGCTCGTACCCAGGATTTAGGGAGGGCCGGATTTTTTTTTTCAAAAGGGGGATTTTCCCCAAAGTCGCCCCAAGGGGCATATTTGACAAAAATGGACCTTTTTACCGAACTTTTATCGAAAAACTTTTTCGACAAAAAGCATAAAAAAACGTTAATTTTTGGCTCGAAAATATATTTTTCTGGCCCTTTTTAACCTTTTAGGGTTTTATGGGGATTGGGGAATGGGGGGGGGGAGTGCTCAGCCTCCCACTGGTTACGGGCCCCCCCGGGCAGGGGTCAATATGACGAGTTACTCTAATTTGGTAAAAGTGAGTTGCAATGATTGGTGAACTCATAGGATTAAAAATAAGGAATAGTTTCTTACTTACCTGAAATGCTTGGTTAACAAATTAGAGGGGCAAACAAGACCAAGGTCCATTGTATTTATGACCCCTTGAGAGGGTTTGTCACAATATAGCGGTAACTAAGCATTACAGGTATAGTGCAAATTATGCCCTGATTTAATCACGTAAGCCAGGCGAATGACTTGGGTCTTTTAAAAATCAGAGCGCGACTTTAATTTTTACCCTTGTGAACAACCATTCCCCCACATTTTTATATTTTGCAGTTTTCTCTGTTGTATCTGCGAAAAGGGTAGGTTGTAGATAGACAACCATACTTTTTGCAAACCTTTATGATCCGAGAAAATGTGGTGTGCTTTTTAATGTGATCGGATCATTTAAAAATGAACGCCCCTGTATAATCTCGATTGCCACTTAGCTACGATTCCCTTTTGTGTAGTAATAGTGGACTTAGGTTGATTAGGTTGTTTTATCCACCTTCAAGGAACCAATTTGGTCAAAATTAATGAGGGCCCGAGGACTCTAAATAGTACACTGCATGGTAGTCAATTGGACACAATTACTCGCTAGTGTTTTTGACAAAGTCATTAGCTAAGCTTGGCACATGACACGTGGCGTACATAAGTTTGATGCGAGAACCACAATGGTCTGCAATGTAATATGGGTTGTAGATGTGCATAATAAACCAAGTTTTACGTAATTCCTTCTACAGTCGTGTCCACACGTCGGACTTCTTAAGTCACTTATTACCGCTTCTAACTCTGGTCGGTATTAGCGTCGGACTTAAAGGGGCCGTTTTGTGGACGCGCACTGATCGGATCAAATTCTGTCGGTTTAGTATCGGACTTAAATTTGATCGTGTGGACGCGAATCTAACGGTAATAGCGCTTAGATCCGACAAAACTTTAAGTCCGATAAGCTTAATACCGGTACTAGGACCCAGAGTGGTACATGGGACTGGACGGGGTTATAAACTTTCACAAAAAGAAGGTTAGAATAAGGATTAAAATTGAAAGAAACATGTGAAAAAATTGTTACTTTCGAAATCTGTTTTATTCATGCACAGGAACTAAACACCGTGAAAAAACTCTCCCAATGACCATTTAAATGGTAAAATGGCCAAATCAATTCATTTTGGTGAAAATGCTACTTTCTGTGACAAAATATACAAAAGTAATGCAATGTCCGTCCGTTGATAACAAAAGTGTCCGCCTGTCATGATTTTCAATCTCAACTTTGGTGAAGATTTGAAGAAGAGTACATTAATTAATTTAAATTTAAACTTCATTCCACACCGTAGTTGCAGGTCACTATAAAGTGAGCATAGCGCAGCGGTGTATTTTTGAAATGTTATTACCTGTAAGGAAATAAAACCACGTTGGACATCTTTTGGTCATCCATCTCTTGTGTGGAACAATTTTGCATATAAAATGCTAACAACGTGTGAAACAGAACTATTTCTGTAGAAATTTTCTACTAGTTTTTGGGTTTCCTTAGATTAATGTTCAGCTATAATATTAAACAAAAACCTTAGAAAGTTTTGAATTTTTGAAGTAAAAACAAAATAAGACCCAAATTAATATAGTGAAAAAAGTCCGTCGTTGGATGTTGTTTTTACACCTCGTTACCAAAATGGCCTGATCCAAAGGTCTCCACCCCTTTTACCTTTTTAAACCATGGTCAAAGTAAACTTGAGCAAGATATTAGGGTCGATAATCTTTTTTTTAAAGTTTTTCAACACAAAAACTCAAAATTAATCTTCACAGTGATGATAACCCTAAAACCGATCAGGCTTAACCTATTAATTTTCCCCCGAATCCGTGGCGTATCCAGGATTTGGAAACAATAATGTAGGATTTGGGAAAAGTTTAATGTACTCGCTTCGCTCGACGGCCCTGGCTGATCATTTCTTGAGTATCAAAATGAGAAGGTGTCAGCCTCTGCTGCTGTAAATCATAAATAAAAACACCGGTTCTCCCGGGCTCTCCTCTTCTCTTTAATCTTTCGCCCTTTCCCTTCCCCCCTTTTTTCTCCATGGCCTTCAAAAAGTTGTCGCCGACATTTTTTGTCAAAGGGTGCATGAGTAGCCCACTTCGCACACCCCGAGTAGTAACGCACTGCTTCCTTCCGCTGCTTTACGTCAGAAAGCCGAAATGACACCGTTAGGCGACTTTTTTGAACGTCACACGACTTTACATAAACCTGTAAAGAAATGAGTTGTCCCCCCATGAGAGACGGAGAGGGGAAGAACGATGAGCGCAGGAGGATAAAAATATGCATAGTCCCGGGGCCACAGCTAAGTAGATTGCATTCACCACTAGGTATGTAGAAAAATACACCCTGGTTTTTGGGTATTAGGAGGATATGGATACCCAAATACACAAACTCAGTTTCACGGTAATTACAATGTACAACACACTGAAAAATGTGTCCTTGGGGATGAGCATATTGTAACTCATAGTGCCTAGCTACCATAGCAACATGACGGAAAAACCGGGACCTTGTAGAAGACGAGGCATTTGGGCAACAGAGTGAAACAATTGATGCATACAGCAACTCAAGGGAGAACACAAATAGCACAGATGCGCGTGGTAGGACACTCAGTCACCGGACACTGTAGTATATGACACCGGTCATAACTTTAATACGGTGTTGTAGAAGAACCAGTGTCCGGCGTACTCGTACTCATAGTCCGGGAACAATGCGGGAAACAATAGGTAATCGATTCAGTTGACTCTTTACGCAACTTAGTTTCACGCTTTTTCCGCTATCGTTCTATGAGACCCGGACTTAGCACCCCGCCGGACTAATCTGCTTTCACACCGGACTTAACCTGCTCGTCTTCGGCATTAAATCGTCTGATTTAAGCCTAGTTAGGTTCGATAGAGTTAACCCGATTGAGCGGTTCACACTGCAAATTTATATCCGCATTACAACGACCAATTTAGGTCCGGGTATTAAGTGACTTATGTCCGCCCGAATGTGGAGACGATTACAATAGGGTACAGTAGGCGTGAGGGGGATTAGCGGATTTTTTAAAAAATTCCTCGGACATAGTAATACCGGTTTTGTAGAAGTAGTACCCATTGTCCGGCGTACTCATAGTCGGGAACAATGGGGAAAAATAGGGCAATCGATTCAGTTGAACTCTTTACGCAACATTAGTTTCACGCTTATTCCGTTATCGTCTAGGGAGCCCCGGACTATGGCTCCTACCGGTCTATATCCGCTTCACACCGGTAATAACAGTTGGACGCAGCGTACGTATGCCTCTAAAGGCTGCGGTTCTTTATCCGTACTAACTGCACCCTGTGAGAGATCAATATCTTTAAACGCGTCTGTAGAAAACAAAAACAGGCAATGGTATGCGAATCAATAAAATGTGATTGGGCAATCTACACGGCAGCGCGGAACCAGGATCGGATCCAGATCGGATCAAGATCTCGTATCCAGTTTCGTCTACACGGGCAACGGCCAAACTTGATCCAGATCTGCAACGCGTACATGGGGTGTACACGCATGGTTAGTGTCGCTGACTTTAAGCGCGGTACTTGTAGGTTACGCGTAAAGTATTCCTAAATCACCAGGTTACGCGTAGCATTTGTACACTTTACGACTTCGAAAGGGCGCTGTTGTACTTCGCACTCACTGCGCCGCCGTGTAGAGTTCTTAAACTTTCTCCCATGATCTGGATCCGTGATCTGGATCTTGGTGATGAGCAGCGGATTTTTACTTGGATTTGCGCTCCGTGTAGATTGCCCCGTGTGTAGATATTTACCAAAAAGTATGCCAGATGCACCACGAGAGTTGTTTCCTTTTGAGTGACAAATCGGTGTAACACGCATTCAATAAGAATAAACCCCAAACTCCTTCTAACCTCGTCTCCATGGCCAATTCCTCCCATGAAAAATGTGTGGTACACGATTTGGCAGTCCTCTATGGTGCCATATTAGTGATGCCATCAGCTGCGCGTTAAAGGTACATTGATTTATCGTGGAATTGGCCACACCGTATAATGTTTCTATTTGTTTGGTTGGGAGGATCACCGCGCTTTGGTTGGGCCTGTCCGAATTAATGTACAAAATGTATCATTATTTCACTCTAGGCGCCAGACTTCTATTTGGAACATTATCCCAATCCACCAGATTCGATAAAGCTACGTCAACATTGATCCGCTGATTACGTTGAAGGACTTTAATGCAAAAAATCACTGGATTTCATTGTTTTAATTCCTAAGAAAACAAAACATTTTAAAATAGGCGTCAATTACAAAAAGCGTGATATAATAATCACTCACCTCCATTCAAGGCTACACACAAAGTTTAGAAAAAAAAAACGTTGTGAAATGCGGACTTTATTATTTCTTAATATTGTTGTATACAACAGAATTCCTCGAAACATTATAAATTTGTTATTTAAAAGGGTAGTAAAGTGTAGCGTGAATTAACAGGAGACGAGGGGCGACGATATCGCATAATGGATTTCAAAACAGTTTATATGCTGTATGCATGTCTTTCCTTGAAAGTAGAACTTACCTTTTAATATATGGTATGATGTTTAACCATGGACATAGTTTAAAACAGTTGGTTTTCTATAAAGCATCGAATACTTTGCATTCTGAGGATCATTTTTCAAACGTTTTCATTCGTTTTCATTGGTTTTTTTCAAAGGGTAATGATCTTGTTTTTATTTTCAAACAAAGTGTTTTCTCCATTGATGTTTTTGACAGTAATACCATTTATTTCCATTAAAGCTCACGATATGATCCACGGAACGTGATGTTCTTGAGATAAACAAAGCGCCGCATAACTTACGGTTACCGTTTGTGGATCTGCATCTTGGTACCCCGAGTTCTGTCCGATCTGATAAAGGAAGGAGGTTGGATTGTATCAGTAATTATGTACCAATGGATTATTAACACATTTCCCGAATGATTGGGACTAATATCTGAAGATATCTGAGTTGACTCTTGATTGCATTCAAGACGGTTTTTTAGGATATGCGTAAATTTTCGTCTACTTCGTATGGGGATTCGCTGATTTAACAAATTCCGTAAGATAATATGTAACATCACCAAAGATTATCTAGAGCACTGAACACTCCCTTATTTTTTGTGTAACGGAAGTGAAATTCCAGGGGGAAGGACGCCCGCTGTTGTCCTGTAGGTTAAAAGCGAGGACATCGCGTATTTAACTGCTGTGGGGCACTGGCGGCGAAGTTCAAAGTGTCGTGCTTGCTTTGGAGTCGCTTGAATAATTTACCAGCAAACAAATTTTCAAAATTCTTAGAAACAAAAGAAAAGACGGAATGTTTATTTTGTGTTGAGTTGCCTTAGCATTATAGGGACATAAGAAATCGACAGATCGTCCTTTGACCACCGACTTCCACAAAAACAAAAAATGGTTCACGTGTTTAAACCAATTGGCACCACCCAAAAAGCCAACTGGACAGTTAGTAGAGTTACCTCTAGTAGAATAGCTGAAGTAGAAAGCGTTACATCGTTTGCCGTAAAAAAAGTGAAGCGTCCTATTTTCTTTAGATAATCTTTGCCTTCACCATGTAAAGGGGAGAGAAACTCTCTCTCTGGATCTTTAGATATCAACGAAACCATGATACCCACGCCGCATACCTTCGTTGGCGAGAAGTCATTTTCAGGGCATTGTAGCGAATATGAAATCCGTGAATGAAGAAATTGTAATGTAATAGATATGAGGAGATCCTTTGTCAGATCTGAATGAGTTGAGAGTCCTCTCGATTTCTCGTTTCACAGTTGACGATTCTTTTATGATTCCTTATTAAATTTGTAGGAACGAACCATCAAGGCCCTGCTAAAGACTGTGAACATATTATAAAAATGATCATGCCATTCAACTTTCTCTCCTTTCATCTCGCGAATGAAAGTCAACCCTACAAAGTGTTACCATTTGTACGTTGAAGTTCATTTTTATAAGCCAATTTCTATCTTTGATTACATTTGATTACCAGATAGACAAGTAAGAAGCTAAAGATTAGAAAACACACTTGATTGCGCGTCTCCTCTTCTAATGTTTCGTCTGATTCGTCATTTTTTTTTTCAAAGACAGTTACCATCTGGAGAAGAGTGAATTCCTTCGTTTGGGGTCATATATGGAACGTTAAGTCCTTTATAAAAAAAAGCTAAAAAAGTGATTAAAGAACTTGACACTGAAGGTAATTCGACCTATTTAGAATGCTAGTACCAGCGCTCTAACAATTGTTAATTGGTTAATAAATTTCTTGTAGCATTTTCTTTAAAATGAACCGTGTTGCCAAGTGATCTTAACTTGCCTACATTTCGCTTGGGCAAGTAGTTAGCAAGCCATAAACAATGTTGTCACCTGGCCAAAACAAAGAAAACGGAAAGAGCAGCGAACTAGTTATCCTTACCAATTACCAAAAATCAATATCAGCGACATGAGACGATTATTTCCTTGACCAAGTCCAAAAGCAATGGTGAATTATTCTTGACTGAGAGTGATCAAAGAAGTCAATAGCTCAGGTCGTAGAGCACCGGTCTTATTATCCTAAGTCGCCGGTTCGCATTTTGTCTGTGCGATGCCATTAAATGTATAAGGGTTCATAGTCAGTTAATGGTTTTGTACATGCACAAGTGTTATGTATTTACAAGCCGCATTTTTTCATATTCTTTTCCTATACGTGAATCCTCGGTTTCCATCTCGCCCATTGCATTGAAGGGAATGAATTTCGGTACAAGTCAATTTCCGGCGAGCTGTTATACGTGTCGACTGTTAATCTTACAGTAGTCGTAGAAAAGTTTGGCGTTCCTCAGGTGTTTTTCAGACGCCCTAGTCACATTGCAGAGTACAAGGTACAATCAGCTGGTGTGGGTGAATTGAAATCAACTGAAATTTAAACTAAATGCCACGGAATGTCTAAATACAGGCAGCACAAGAGAAGACGCAATGTAGTGCATGTATTCACCATTGAATTGTATGTGTACAAACTTGTTTATTAAAGTTGAAAAAAGTTGAATCCAGCATTTTCTAAATCGAGGACCGGAAATTGAGCGCGAAACAAAAGTACCGAAAAACCCTGGATCCATTGATGTATGGCATCGAAGAATAAAATTGTGTGTTGTGTGATTCTCGTCACATGGCATGCTAAGGTTATTGTATTCTATAGCCAAGATTATAAAAAAAAAAAGAAACTGGTTATAGGGATAAGGTTCCATTCGAGGGGTGTTCCACTAAGGGACCCACTTCTTTCGACACACCTATGAAGTTGGAAACCCTTAACGGAATACACCAAATGACCGTGTGGGCGTATTCCGTTTTATGTTTCCGATCATAAAAGTGTGTCAGACAACGAACTTGGGCCAACCTTACGGAAACGACCCCATTCTCAAGCCTGAATAACTCCATAGGTAGAGGATCTGGGATCGTTTAGCAAGATGTCGTGAGTTCGAAAGACCCTTTCGCCCATTTCTTGGCTAAGTTAGTTAATCTAGGATGTTTGTAATTTTACATTTCCTGTTACACAATCTTACAAAATAAATATTCTTCAGTTTACTTTGAAAAAAGTCTTTAAATTTCGTGGTGTCTTTTCTCCTTCATTTTTTTTCAGGGTCATTACAACGGAACTGTTGGTTGTTTAACGAAAAGGGCGAAAAGATTGATTTGCGCACACTTCAGTTCTTTTCTTTTGACTTTAGGATTATAATCTTAATTTTAACCTGTAGGTCATTGTAACCCTAACACAAAGGTTAAACGTAGAAAAAACATATTTTACCTAAATCGTTGCAATATACTTTATCAACAATTAGAGGTAATTACATAGATTTCCTCTATATTTTTTTACCGTACTGGTTTCTCATGACATGAGTGCGATACCAGAGGCACTACGTACGAGATATATACTTTATATCATGAATGTTATGCTTTCTCTCATCAGTAATATAACATGCAAGACTACTTCGTAGTCCTTTATTATTAATCAAGTCATTGTAGTCAATGTAGTTTGACATAATCTAGGGGGAAGCGATGAAATACTTCAAATGAAGTATAAACGTGCTGCTAAAAGTGGCAAAGATTCCAGTTTAAAGTGAACAGGAGGAGATTTTTTTTTAGGATTACCGAATTTCTCTCAAATTACACTGGTACAAAATAAGTATAACATCCCCATTAGACGTCAGCAGACGTCATATGTTGGGGAAAGTACGAAAATACTGAAATTATGGGGAAAATTGATATTCGCAATTTTATTAGCGACTCAAACACCTTATTAGGCTCTAAAATGTTGTCTTATATAAACTAGTCATTTCCCATAAAGTAGAGTAAAAAACAGCAGAAATATGATTTTCCTAACCTTTTGGCGAAAAATTGAATTTTTCACTGTGTGTGTGGTGTCTATGGCATGGCAGTTTTGCTTAATGCGAAAAAAAAACTTTATGACGTCATTGTGAACGTAATGCTAGCGTTGTACTCCATTTTGGTATCAATGGAAGAGAAGGACAATAGCTATCTATTGGTTTGGTACCCCAATCATGGTCGTGAGTTCGGGTGTGTTTAGGCAGGTTGGGTAACTCTCTTCCGGCAGAGGGGGGGGGGGTGGTACCACCCCCCTATCCATCACTTTGGGATTCACCCTGTTTCTTACCTATTTACACCGGTGGATGTTTGTTTTTGGATTGTAACAGGAGGCGTAAATGTCAATATTGACAATTACATTAAAAATTTGGCACCAAAAAAGGGGTTTTAAGCATGCCGGGGAAAAAACCTGAAGGGGCACCCCCCCCCCTTCGGTAGACGTGGTTTATTCACTTCAGGTTGATCTAAATCACATTGGTAGGCCGTTCCACAATATGTAAAACCGGGATTACGAGAAATTGGGGCGCTTTCTTCTGAATCTCCTCATGTCCTTTAAGACATGCTTATTGTGCCTATTTGTTTGTAGTACTTATTTTGTATCCAGTACGGTTTTGTCTAGGTAGTCAGAATTTTGTAGGGAAGAAACATAAATGATTACTATTACTGCTATATTCGCAAACTTTGAATTTAATGACAATTATTCAGTCCTATGTTTTATATTGAAATATAAGCAAATCAAAGATCACATTTTTTCTCCTCTTTAAGACTTTTCGTGTACAAATACAAGGTAAAATGTATTGAATGTCTAATCTATATGACATTACTATTAGTGACACCATATTGGGTGCCCCACAATCTCTCGTTGCACCTTTAATCAAAATGCTTGAATAATGCATCAGAGAGAAATTTGGAAAACAATGTTGGGACTACAAAGAGTGTAAGCTTCAAGTTTCAGATTTATTGACTGAGCCACTGGCCATTTCAATAAACATAAATTACAATACATAAGTAGATTCAAACGTAGAGGGTTATATAAGTACAATATAACAACATAATCTTTAACAATCGAATAATATTGACACATATAAATGGAAATCGTATTCCATATAGATTCGTTACGGCTTTTCATTGCTACGTAATGTGTTTACAATGTTTTGAATAATTTGTACAGTAGTATTACAAAAGCATCGTTAAATGTTGAGTTTGAAGGAAACCTATGATAAGATGGGATGAAGTTATTTCTAAGGTCATTACAAAGAGGGCAAACCAGTAGGAAATGATATTAATTATTCAGTCTCAATAGCATAAAGATCACAAAGTTTATATTACGTTCTTCTACTGGTGTACCCACATATTTTTGATAGCAAGGCGAAGTAACCGCAGCGAAAATTGCAAGGATTTACTGTGTCGAGGACTTGAATACATCAAGGTATATACAATCTGGACGCTTACCCCGCAGCTGCCGCGCGCAAGTGGCTGTAATCCTGCTAAAACTAAAAACGGGGATCCGTCTGCTCCTACAGTCCACGGTAAGGGTATTTAAGCCGGCGACTATGTTTCAGTTGTAGACTATTGACCCATCTTTTTCACATCATGCGGGGACAATGAATATTAATTATTAAAGAACAATATCCATATGTTGCATCTAAAAGGAATTTATTATGAATACAGCCAATTTGGAAAAAAATAAGATTTGATGGACGTACGGAATTGATTGGTTTATTATTTTGCTTCGGGGGACCATTCAGGTAAAAATGACGTACGTATCCCTACATTGGAAAAAAAAACAACCGATTATCGTCATCGTACGTCGGTTTTGAATCAGGAGGGAAAAGGTAAAATTTGTAGATTTAGACATAGTAAACGGTGTCTTTTGGAAAAAATAATAGCACTTTGGGCAGAAGGTCATGTACAGACCTTGATTAAACATCGTCGGATTTATTAATCGGTCGCCCGAAGGAGCAAAGGATACCTGATACTGGACCGGACCTGGTACCTGACACGTGACACCAAACTATTCATCTCGTTACCGTTTAAACTACAATACGGCAAAGCAGCAGGCATTCTGTATCTCCGTTGTCACAGGCGTAATCGATAAAGATGTGAGACTATACTGTAAGCTATGCGCCTAGCGGGGGGGGGGGGATAGGACACGATTTGCTCGTTTGGGGCTTGGCGGATCCAAACGGTAATTTGGGGGGGGAAATGGCTACGAATGTACTAGGCAGTCTCTCCCAGTGACATTAAAACTCTTCCTAATCTTTGTTCAAAAGATCTAGAAATCATGATAATTAAGAAAAAAATATTGACTTCAAAATCCGTCGGGGTTAGTGGATTAACCCCGCTGCAAAATAGTGTAATTTCCAATAACGGTCATTTAGATTTAATATTAAAGTATGTGTGCTGTACATGAATTTGAATGTGTTTTGGGTATACCATATAATATAGTTTGTAACATATAGGCCCACATGTGTGGGCGTGTGATGTATGCGTGCGTGTTCCGGTGTGGCGGGTGTTGTATGGGTGGATGGGTATCCGTGTGGTGTTAATGTGTAATAAATGCATAATGTTCTATTTATGCATGCCGACTCAGATCAATGGACGGAAAAAATAACATCATGTCTCCCACTCCTAACCCTGCCTGTGGCATTTCCTCCGTTCCACCTCTCCAGTGCCTTAATTTTGCTTCATATTTCCACATCTCTTAATTTTGGTTCATTTATACCCAGCAGAATATAGGAGATTCCAATCTCTCGTTAGAGTCTTTTTTTAGGTTAGTGTTTCTAGTGGGAGATTTGCTTGTGTTATTCCGGCACCTGTCAGTGTATTTAAATCATTTTGGTTATTCTTTGTTTTGTTGTTTTAAATGGTTGTTGGATGCCCACTATTGTAGTTGATTCCACTGTTCCGAGTGTATATCCGAATAATAATATCAACTCGTGACAGGCTGTCTTTAGTCCAAGTCTGTGTGTAACCGTTCGATTGATGCGTAAGTAGCGCCCCATCCTACCGTTAAGTCTTGAAACAACGAGCACCCGGGAGTTGGTGCCGTTTTGAAGTTGCTGTTAGTTTCATGTCCCTACCCCCCCCCCCCCCTAAACTACCCCCCCCCCCCCCCTCCGCCCGGGCCTAGCATATTATCATCAGGCATGTCAGCCCTTGTATTAAAGAGACTGTCGTGACATCGACATTAAGCCTCAACGGAGTTATTATTTGGTGTATGCTCTATTTATGTTCGTAAAAGGGACTGCTATAAAGCCGGACCAAACTTCAAGTCGGGGCCGTCCTTTGTTTTTGTAAGGGGCGTTTTTTTATTAAGGGGGGGGTGGTATAAGCGAACCTCTCTGGACGTCTTGGTCGTTGACAAACTCACAAGCGCTTTGGTTCATGGGTGAATTTGCGGAGTGATCGATTTTGATCTATCATTGACTGAGTGTCAAGTAGATGCCGCGATTGTGACACTGTCGTGCCGGTCGTGCTCAGATAAAATGTTAAGCCGATCTCTAGCATCACTTGTTGTTGTTTGAATTGGTATTTCTTTATACTTGTAACTACATGTTTGCAAAGTTATGTATCTCATTAAAAATCAAATGTATTTATCGCGATTCGTGTTGAATGGGGGGGAGAAGAAATCCCAAGGGGGATTTAATCTTTGACCTCACCGCCCCCCCATACCCAACAGTTATTATTAAATTAATGCACTGTATATAATGAATGTGTTCCGCTAAAAAAAATGTACTAGTTAACAAAAAGAAAGAACCGATATCACCCTGGAATACAAGAGGTTTAACTATTAGAAAGTATCAATAAGAAAAAAAACCAGTTGTATAAATAAACAATACTTACACTCGCCAAATATTGGCCAAAAGCTTGCATCCAATATAAAAAAATACGGGTAAAACTATTTTGATTACCTCAAGATTAAAAACATTGTAGTATGTACATGGACAACCAATTGTGAAATGGGATATTACTAAGGATAATGAGGGAAATTCAATCAAAAACAAGAGTGCCCTGGTCAAATGATAAATGATAACATCCAAAATAAAGACAAAAGGTTTGCTAACCGAAATAGTTACTCCGCGTACAAGAATATTTAATTTATTTATTGGGAATTTTGGACTTATCTCCATATGGCAATTCGGTATGTATATAGTTTGTTTTGAATGTTATTTGATGTATTGTTTTATATGGAAATAAAGTTGATTGCGTGATTAAGCAGATTTAGGCCTAAGTTATTAACATGTTCATCTTCATAGGGGGGAATGGCCTTCACCCCAAAACCCCATCTGTAAACTTTCAAAAAATGCACCATAAATATCTTGGGTGGCAACCACCCCCTTACCCTTCGACTTTGACGGCAATACCCGCCTAACCGGTGAAGGTGCTACATTCACATTTTTTCGCTTTAATGACCGACCGCGAAAAGGATGAGAGAACGATTACATATAGGGAGAGCAGACCTTAAAGCCGAAAGTCGCTCCGTTAAGCAAAAAACCCCGAATTTGGAGTACATATAGGATTTTTCTGGCTTAAATTAATGTTAGAATATTAAGAGATGTCTGGAAAAGTTTTTTTACAAGGGTTTGCATCAGTGGTTTCGGAGGTATGACCTAATTAACATAATTTGCTGATTTTTTGTTTGCAAACTATTGTTTCTTTTTCCGGTTGTAACAACAATATAAATAATTGTATCGTTGTTATTTTTGTTGTTTTTTGAAGGCACTGAGTGATTGATGTATCTAAACACACACTGGTTTGTGAATATAAATGTTGCTTCAGGTGTATATTTTTGAATATAAATTATGCACCAATTTGATTTTTTTTTTTAAACAAATTGCCCTTTAACTCCATGTTGCCTTGCCCCAAAGTTCTGTATCTCATAAAAATCAAATGTATTTATCGCGATTTCGTTTCTGAATGGGGCGAGAAATCCCAAGGGGATTAATCTTTGACTAACCCGTACCAACAGTATATTATTAAACCTTACTGCAATGTTATAATATGTGTTCCGCTAAAAAAAAATGTACTATAACAAAAGAAGAAACGATATCCCCTGGGATACAAGAGGTTATTCAGAAAGTATCAATAAGAAAAACCAGTTGTATAAACCAATACTTACCACTACGCCAAGTATGGTCCACGCTTGCATCCAATATAAAAATAAGGGTGTTTAAAAACTATTTGATTACACTCAAAGTTCAAACATTTGTCGGATGTAATCTGAACCCAATTGTGAAATGATATATCACTGAATACTTAGAATTCACTTCAAAAACAGGAGTGCTGGTAATGATAACTGATAACATCTCAAAATCAAAGAAGTTGCTACAAGCAAATCGTTCTCTCCGCTAACAAGAATATTTAATTTTCTTTTCTGGCCTTCTAACCCGACTATCCTCCATATGCACATTTCTGTATGTTATTTCGTTTGTTTTTTTTTAATGTTATTGATGGTATCCCTCCGTTTCATGGAATAAAAAGTGCACTCGCATTGATTAAGCAAACCCCACGGGCGCGGATTTAGGCTCAAGTATCAAATGTTTTTTGTTTTTCTCATTCTTATAGAATGCCCTATTTTTTTTCCCAGTCCCAACTTTAACTCACCATCTGCCCGACACCACCCCTCCCTCCTCAAAAATGCACCATAAACCCCTATCACACCTTGCCCCGAGCTCCGGCGCACACCACACCCCGCTCAACTTCGCCCTTTGAGGCATACCTACCCCCGGTGAAGGTGATACCTCACACCGACTTTTTCGCTAAACCCCCACGCGACCGAAAAAGGATGATCTCCAACCCCCCCCCCCCCCGCGCACGCTCACCTATACGCGCTGGCCCGCCCAGCACAGTCAGCAGCGACAGTCGCTTCCGTTACAGCCCCACCCCGCTTTGGCCCAGTACACCCCTATCGGATGGTTCGGGCTTCACTTCTGTTCACCTACTATCGCTGTGGGACCCGTTTTTTCCCCGGGTTTGCACCCAGTGGTTTGCGCCCCGTTATGACCCCTATAACACCACTTTGCAGCTTTTTTTTTGTTTGCCCACTATGTTTCTTTCGGTCCCGGTGTGTAACCCCCATATCCCCACTCCAGCCTGTCTCGTTGTTCTTCTTGTGGTTTTGTTGCCGGCCGTGCTTGCTGTCTCTCACCCCCCCCTTGTTTGTGACTCCTGTTGCTTTCCGGGTATATGTTTGACTCCCTTGTGCACCCTTTTGCTTTTTCCCCCCCTTGCCCCCCCTTTGTATTCTGCTTTCTCGTCACCCATCCTCCTCCACGTCCGAGACCTTTGGCCTGCCCTGCCTTCTCCCCCCCCCCCCCGACCCCCCTCACTCTAACCCCCCCAGCTCCAGCCGTACCAGTTTGACCTTCACATACCAACACCACCTGCCCGTTACATTCCCCAAACCTGCGGTTCTTGTCTTTGGTTGACCAAATTCGCTCCTTCCCGCTACCACAGGTGAAGCAGCTGTGTTCTTCAATAGCAGTGTGGGCCCCCGAACAATTTATCATTATCCCCCCCATCACGTAATGCCCCCTCTACCCCGGTCCAATACAGCCGAGCCTATCCTGAGTACCACCCACAATCCCACCCCACCCCCCGGCAGCCGTCATCCACCCCAGCCACTGGCAAACGGCCTCCCCCCCGCCCCGCCCCCTCCCCCTGCTGTACAATAATGCACTTGATGCTCGGTTATGGATTTGCAACCCCCAGTGCAGCCTTGCCAATAGAAAACACCTGTTACCCACGTAATCCGATTAATTTTGTTATTTATTACTTAAAAGCAGCCCAGCTACTTGTCGTTCCCAATGAACACGCCCAATTACCTGCGATTCCCATCTGTTTCTGTTTACCCCCGTGACTTGTGGAAGAAGTTGCCTACATCTGAATAGCTCGCTTGAGGCGCGTTTTTCTGACTTAAAATAAAAAAAGATCCCAGATCCACCACTATTATGAGGTTCAAACTGCACTTAATTATTGCTCATGCGGGAGCGAAAGTACGGCTTCGAAGAGATGAAATTACACAGAGCCTAATAAGCACCCATCACAGAATAAGTAGGCCATCCACATACCCCTCGGTAAATATAATAGACTGAAACTAACAATACATCCCTACTACAGCAGTGTCATTGCCCGTGAACCCCCAGGACCACCCGACTGGGCCAACTATAGACACCCCAACCCCAACGCCCCTAAAGGGTCACATGTTTTGATGTTATATGTTTTTATTAACCGGAAATGAAAAACTCGTATTAAAAAATTTTCAGTGTCTTAGGTGGAAATCAGGTTGTTTTGTGAATAACAAACAAGTTCCGGAGGGTTTATTCCAACTGGCTAGGTTACACAACCTGAAATGCAAGAAAATACACTTACATCAGACTTGTATAAAATGTGCCTCGAGCCCCCCCACACCATTTATATGGTGCCCGGGGCTTATGATTAATGTTTTAAGGGCGAATTCTATCAGTAACAAAGCAATAGGAGCAACGAAGTCATTTAACGAAAATCCTTTCGTGGTGGGGTGGACGTAAAAAGTTGTTGTTTTTGTAAAAAACGCTATCGGTCTGACAGTGCACCCGAGCCAAA
This sequence comes from Ophioderma brevispina, assembly GCA_023653785.1. NCBI lineage: Eukaryota > Metazoa > Echinodermata > Ophiuroidea > Amphilepidida > Ophiodermatidae > Ophioderma > Ophioderma brevispina. The sequence goes on from JAMKCH010029187.1 coordinate 37,187, forward strand.
TGTTCAATATTTTAGTTCCTTCTATTGGGCCCCACCCAGAGGGTCCCCAGAGAGGAAGAAAGACTTCATTGGTATTCTGGTTTGTTCCTTGTTCAACATTGGTTTACATTTTATAATGTACTAAGAAAAAATTGTCGTTACCTTTTGGTTATGTAATAAATGTACATAAATTCACGCAAACATGCTTCTTAAGAATTTGATTTTGATAAATACCGGATATTAGCGTGATTTCTAGCAATTAAGAAACAAAAATTACTTAAGATGAAAAAATATCGTTTGTTTTTCATGAAATGTAGAGGACAAAGATATAAATCTTAATTCTTATGTCGCACAAAATCATGATTTTGCATAAGTACACACCTTTTCACATTCTTTCTCTAATTTATCAGTCAAAATATTTAAAACTAAAGCACATTGATGGAGAGCGTTAGAATAAAACAGTATTAATGTATGCGTGTTTTGTTAGCCTTGAAACATAGAAAGGAACCAGAAAGAGAAAGTTGTCAAATTACTAAAACATGTTTTATATGATTCCCAAAATTCGAATAATAAGGGACATGATCTAGGTATATATTACAGGTTTTCCAGTTAGTTTAAAAATTTTTCGATATCTTTCATATCTCGTTCAGTTGGTTTTCGTCCCAAAGAAAACGGGACATGTGCGTTGCTTAAAACGATTCCGTCTTTGATCATTAGATTAAACATTTGATCAATAAACATTAACTTTATGTTCATACATTTTCGTCAAAATCAATTTTTTAATTTGGTCTCACCCATGGCCCCATCATCTGAAATGTACAAACCAATTTCGTTTTTGGTCATTTAAGGAACAGGGAGCGAATGGAGAGGGCGGCGGGGGGGGAGGGAGAGGCGGGGCGAAGAGGGAGGCCGGACAACAGCAGCAAAGGAGCAGGAAGCAAGGCAAGCAAGCGGGCGGGCAGGCGAGAGGGAGGGCGGGCAAGCGAGCTGGCGGGCAAGGAGCGGGCGGGCAAGCGGCGGGCGGCGGGCGTGCAAAGAGCGTGTAGGGCGGGGGGGGCAAGCGTGCGAGCTGGCAGGGGAGGGCACAAGCTGGGCGAGCGGGCGAGGGGCGAGGCGGGCGCTGGACAGCGGCGGGCGAGAGGGCTGGCGGGGCGAGTAGGGCGGGCGAGCGGCGGCGTGCGAGCGGGCGGCGGCGAGCGAGCGGGCGTCGCGATCGGGCGGGAGAGCGGTCTTCTTTCGGCGGGCGAGCGGGCGCGCGATCGGGCGAGCGGGCGAGCGAGCGGGCGAGCTTTCTAACTTGTTATAGTGACGTATAGCGTGTCTATCGGTCTTCTTGTTGCGTTCGTGACTTTCGGTCTTTAGGGAGTTCGGTGTAGTGAGTGTGGGGTTCGGTCTTCTTGATTTCTTTTCTTGCTTGCGGTCTTTCTTTTCTTTCTTCTTTCTTTCTTCTTTCTGTCTTTCTGTCTTCTTTCTTTCTTCTTTCTTTTCTTTCTTACGAAATGCTTTGTACATTCTGATGGACCATGGAGACGACGAAATTAAATTGGTCTTGACGAAAATTGCTGAAAATAAATTAATTTTATTGATCAAAATGCTTATAATTGACCAAAGACGAAATGGCTTTTAACAAATGCACATTCGTTTGTTCATGGGACGAAAAAATAACTTGACCGGAGATATGAAATTTAATGAAAAAAGTTTTAAAATAACTGGGAACAAACCTATACATTTCATTCAATCGGATTAATTCGGGAAGCTTTATCTCCTCACGATGATTCGTGATACGGGGTCGGTAAAGCACGTTACACCACTGTTAGTGTATAGCAAGTATTTTTCAGTGAACGATATTAATTATATTATAACTTAAAAAAAAAAAACCACGTTATGACTGTTGACTGTTTCTCATGTGAGGACTGGTCTCGATCATTTTGATTTGTCTTTTAAATTAAACATCAGTGGCGTACCGGACCGGGGACGGGGGGGGGGGGGGTGAAGTAGTTGCCCCTCTGGCTCGAAAAAATTGGGACGATATGGGGCAAATGAGCATATGTTTGATCCATCTTTTCGGGGAATTTCACCAATTTCAGTCCAAATTTGGGCAAAATAAAGTAAGTTTGGAATATTCGCGTATTTACGCGGCCCATTTTGTCCAATTTATTACTTTAATTGGAGCCAATCACGGGACGTTGTCCCCTGCTGGCGGGACGATTGGAAATTGCCCCTCTCTGGATCTGATGCCTCAGTTACGCACTGTATAACATAGGTCGAATTTCGTATTTGCGCAAATAAGAAATTACAAATTTCACAAATTGTTTGTATAAAGAATAAAGCGTAATCCTTTAATATAGGGATATTATTGGGGATATTAACTTAAATAATAATAATAATTAATGAGATTATATGAGCGCCTTTTTCACAAGTAGGCAGCGCGGTTGCCAATTTATTACGCTTGCCATCAGGAATCGTCACAATCATTTTCGTTTCACCTAGGTCGGCAGCCGGCCAAGCGCACAATCCTATCAGGGCACTTAGATTGTAATTTCCCCCTAACAAGCTTACCCGAATATCGCTGGGGTAGACTGAAGCAAGTGAGGTAAAGTGCCGTGCCAAGTGCACAACACATTGGCCACAGCGGGGCTCGAAACGTAACCTTCAGATCATGAGTTGCCGTTCTTATCCACGGAAACATGTGCCCTTTACATTGTAAAAACGAAAATCAGTGATTTCTTTTCAACGACACTGGAATGTGAAATTTTTCGTTACACCTTTAAGGAAAAGTAGTACTCTATGTGCTCGCGAAATGTTGTGAAATTAAAAAAATGGAGAAGAACAAGTCTCCAAGTTAAAGTAATAGTTGTCATTTTTGAAAATAATATGGTTATCGCAAATCATCAAATTTAATTAACTTTGATTCGAATTGTGTCCAAAAGTTGGACAATTATTTTGGTGAGCTGTCTAATCTGTTTGAAGTGCTATGGGAGTGGCTGTAGGTTTTATTTAAAAGGTGCAATGAGAGATTTCTTCTGCAATTGCTAATTATCTACTTGAATGAAAGGAAAACAATTTCAAAAGAGGACTTAGTACGCAAGAGAAAAGCCAGCGGAACACAAACAACGGACATGAAGGACTTCTCTTTAATTAGCTTCAGTCATTAAAACATACACGGTAAAAAATATCGTCACAATTTTGTAGCAGTATTTTACTGTCAGCAATTTTCTGCTACACCAAATTCTGCACAAATACAGAATTATACTCTAAAAATAAATTAAATCAAACAATTAAAAATAGGGTACATTTGGCGAGTTCCTACAGAGAGTGTGAATGTGCAGGGAATAATATCCAATGACTTCTAAAAACCCCACAATGTAACATGGAGCAGTAATATGAGGGACCCCTCTTCATCCAACATTACGTCGCCCACACCATCCACGAACCCCAATTTGGAAATTAATTCGCACTGACGAACACTGAAACGTAATAGGGGCCTATCACAAATGTCAACCAAGTTTTTGACCCACGGGGCGTATACAGGTTTGTTGTAATTTAGATCAAATTTACAGTGTGCGGTTAAAGTATACGGAGAATTTGACTGAACTCGTCCTTATTGGAATTGAAGAGATCCAATTATAAAAACAAGTCTGGAAATTGGACATACTTACACTTTTTCCTTTTTTTCCATACAGTAATTTTCATTCATGTTTTACAGTATTTTCCTCTACTTTTGCTGTCATTTTTGCAGTGTATTTTGCTGTTTAAAATTAAAATTATTTTCCTGAAAAACTTTTGATCAAGTGTGGAAAACAAAATATCTACCACGTGCAACAATTGTCTACCAAGTCTCTTTTCAGAACTGCATTTTTACACGGATAAGTTAATCTAAAATGTCAAAATAGGCGAAATAATAACAGTAGTAGCTATAAAAGCGAACGGGAGAAGGTATTGTTTTTCAAATGACGTGCCAAAAACCACGCTATAGACAAACTACTAGCATGTATGAGGAATTCGTGATATGTGTCTGAAACATAACTGTTAAATTTAATAAAAAAAGTAAAGTAGTGAACTGATTAAAGAAAATAGTCTCATACTGAGCTTCTTAATACTATTTATTTCGCGATATGACATTTTCTAACTCAAAAATAAATGATTTCCATTTCAACATGATGCACAAGTCACCACGGGAATTCGAGCATTACGTGTTGTTCTGACATTGTATACGAACTAACAAGAGACGGGGACCAGTGCTGATTATCCCAATGGTGGCTTAACCCGTAAATTTTCATCAATTACCATTGCCGCATCCCAATGCAGCGCGTTGAATCAGTTTGATTTGAATGGCGTTTGATTTGGTAAATTTCTGAACAACAAAATGATCGGCAGGGAGATTAAACTTGAAATGTAAGGCAATTAGGAGTTATAGTTTTTGAAAATTAGGGTTGCAAGTCAACAAACCATTTAATTACGTTTAATTGATGAAAAAATGCGAGGTAATTTCTGAAAAATCGATAAATTCAGGAATAAATTATGCAAATTGCGCCCAAGAGCGATGGATTTGCAAATTAAAAGGTATGTCTTGTGAATTTCGTGAATATTGGCTACAAAGTGCAACAAGTTGCATGTTGAAAGATAACTCACGTCTTTAGTTTAGAGCAAATTTTGTACAAGTTACTAATGTTTAAAAATAATGCAAATATTATGTTAATCAGCCTATGTTTAAAATGGTAAGTGTAAAACCTTGTTAAAAAACTTTTGGGGGGACTTCAAATATTAATCTTTTCATTTTATCCAAAAAAAAGCCATATGTACTTCAAACTGTCCGGGTCCAGTGCGTTTTGACAAAACTGTTTGAAGATTGCTCCCCTAAGCCGGGGAGTGTAATTAATTACATTCTACCTTTCTACCTTCTGGGACTTGTTTTGGGTAGGTATTGGAAGTTCACTTGCACGTCTTGAGATGGTCCTGCATATGAAGTGTAAAATCATGGTGTGTTTGTGCTGGTCATATAGTTGAATCATTATAGATTAAAAGATGCTTTGTACTGCCACATATCATAATAATAATTATGATACAAATCAATATGATAGATACTATGAATACAAGTACAAAATGTTCTATATATATATTATATATGATAATAATACTACAGATATGATGATGTGACATTTGTTTATGTTTTATGGCCGCCCCGTTGGTGTAAGAGAGAAAATGGCAGGCAAAAAGGCAACCTTACTTTGTCTATGGGGAAGGAAGGAAATTAGGTGTTTTGACGGTACTTTTTGGTTTCGAATTAAATAATACTAACCTTCTTATCAAGCATAATACGCTATTGCTCCAGCGCATTTTGTGACCAATTTAGATCAGGAAAGAATCTGCAAGTCATTTATAACCAGATTTTATGTGGTCTGTCACAGAAAACTACTGTAATATTTGGATCTGCCAGAAAAACAACAGAGGGTGTCCGACTGTCAACAAAGTGACGTCATAGGTCACATCATCTAATCATTAGAGTTGTCTGTTTTAAAAAATCATGAGCCATAGGCATATATTTTCAACCTTTTTCAACTTGATTCGTACGAACTTCGTTGGCTTCACTGAGAGCGCTTTTTTTTTTGTCCAAGTACTGTAACAAAATGTTTATCACCGGCACCACCAATTCGGCATTTATCGGACGAATTGATACCAATTCCACTATTGATTGACCCATTGGAAGAAGTAGCCCGAGAGGCATGGAAGTCGAGACATGCTAAGAGGATTTACTTTACCAGAGAAGACGACGCGGACTCATGCTTATTTCATAATAAAGAATTTATTCGGAGCTGCCATCATTCATCGATTCCGCTAATATGGAAGTTCATCCAACCTTCTAATGATTTCACCATCAAGATAGGGATCTCCTGCACGGCAGGAAGAAAATGACATCAATTCTGTTTTGCTGACATAATCTTCAGGCCACATTTTAGCCTTGTTCACCATGACAATTCAACTGCTTTGGCTCCACTAAGTAAACCTTTACAAGCAGTTGACAAGATGTAAATCTACAAAATCAAGATCGTTTAGGATGCGGGGTAGGCTGTCTAGATGATTTCCTTGGGGTGAGTGGCAAAATCAAAATCAGGGTGGAATTCTGAAGTCAATAACAAAGATGAACATGAAGGGAATTAGAACATTCCTTGTAGACGCCCAGTTGAAAACTTAAAGGTGTCGGTTAGAAGTGTCCACTAAGGGTCCGACCAGGTAACACTCGTAAAACAAGTAGATTATGATGTGTGTTGCGGCTATTTTTATTTAAGTATTTACAAAAAACCGACTCATCTGTCGTTCGAATTGCGTAGCCCGTCTTCTATAGGCGGTCGTCGTATAATCTAACGTGGTGGACGGATCTATTCCATTTAGGGCAAATTTTTTATTTCATTTATATTTTAGAGTGAGAGATTGCAATGAAAAAGATTAGAGTGGGCTAGACATGATTTGCCCCTAGAGTATTGTGATTTGACAAGGGTTAATTGAACGGCCGCCGTGTATGTGGACGGATGTGCAAAATAATATCACAGTCTACTATGGAGTTCGATGCTTTGCGAAAATCGATGAAAGTGATACAGAGGAGGTTGTTGCCCTGTGGCTCCCTCTTAATCCTGCGCAACATGTTGGATCTGGTCGGTGCAGTTTTACCTTTACTAAATCCATCCTGATTTTGTCTCGAAGAGGGGATCAACTATGTTGGACCCTGTCAAAAGGAGTCTATTGTAGACTGATCGTCATCAGATTCTGAATAAACTAATCTTAGCGGAAAGTTTTATGAAAATGTGATTGATGTCTATATCCACATAAGCTCTTTGTCCAGTGCGTTTCTTCGATTCCAAATACCCGTTCGTTCATATTTCCTGTCAATTACAGATGTTTTAAAGAGAGTCTAGTTCGAAAGCTCAAGAATCCTTCATTTCATTAACAAACATTTGCAAGGGTTCCCCCATGTACCCCTCCTCCTCGACAGGAAAGATTGTTGTATTTTTCTTTTATTTATGGCTTACACTATGAACAAATACCCTAACCTTGGTTCCAGGCAGTCTGAATAGGATTAGATATTCGCCAGCGAACTACCGGAAAGCCATAGTAGTGGGTTTATAACGGGAACCTATACAACTATACCTTTTTTAATCATATTATGGAGTCAGATACATTGGGTGTACAATTTAAACCACAAATTGACTGATTTCTATTTACCCCTGGACTAATCTTACCCTTATGTTACCAAGTTCACCACATTTCCCAGAGATTGGACCAACATATTCGGACTTCAACACCCTTCACAATATAGAAAAACATCTTCAAACTTCTTCCCAAACTTCTAGAATGGGATTCTCGCAGGGCCGACGCAGGATTTATTTTGAGGGGGGATGCGGACATCGAAAAAAGTGGAACTCTTTGGGGCCCACCCCCCCCCCCCCTAAAATGATGCTTTTTGGACCTTTTGAACATTTCATCACAAAAAAGGACTTTCTTGTCAAAACTTCTCTAAAATTTGGACCTCTTTATCAAAAATTTAGCAAAAGGGGAACATTTTTCCCCTTTTGGGGAATTTGGGGGTGCGACCGCACCCCCCCCCCCCCCCCCCGCGTACGGCCTGGATTCTCGTTTAGAACCCTAATATATAATTGTTGACAAACGCATGTCATACTTTCAACAGTTGAAATGAAATCATAAGACATAGCACTTTTTAGTATCCGCGGGTTCCAACACACAGGTGTCTGCGGATTAGCTCGCGCTCGGTCAGACAGGCCTTGTTCAGGATTTGTGCCGGTTTATGTATTTAAAGATTTTTTGTGTGATTGCGAAAAATTCTTCGCGGGGGGGAGGGGGGTCAATCTATGGGCGTTTATGAGTTGTTTGGATATTATGTGGCCAATCAATGTACATTGTACATGAACTTGCTGATCAAGGATACTTGATCAGCAAGTCAATGTACTTTGGATTTACATCTATACACTTTGAACACCCCGGTATGTACTTGTCAGTAATAACTAATGGTATACCACCATTTAGGCCATCGCACGGATGTAAAACTTGTCAGGAAGTCTTTCACAATATTTCATGTCACTATTGAATGAATATATAAAACACGGGTATGGCAATCGTAAAAGTAATTGCAAATTTTCGTTAAAATAAGAAAATGTCATCAAATTATTCCGGAATATCAGGGCAGGGGACTAGGATGTATCATCATACAACGTGGAAATTTTAACTACTAGTTCTCCAGGTGGCAAGATGAATACTTTCTCTGCTGCAGATGAACAAACGACCCCAAGTGTTGAAAAAAAAAATGTTGCGCGTGGGACAAATCGAACCGGCATCCTCCGTCGCACGGCGCCCTTAACAATTAAAGAGACACGGCACATTTAAAAATGGTGGGCCCTAAACAGATTTTTTTTCAACTTGCTATTTTTGCAGGGTTGTAAAGCTTTTAGTAAATTAGCCCTCCACATGAAATGATTAAGACCAAAATGCGCCTTATGGGTTAACACAGAACGATTTATAATATAAGGACTCCGGCGGAGTATCAGCAGACGACCGGAAACGGCATTTAAACACAAGAAAACATATGTTGGAGTTGATTCCCACGGAGTGCACCCTGTTGACCAGTCTTTGACCTTTGTGGTTAATATCAAAAATACCAACGACCGACTAGAATATTCCGTGTAATAGACACATCCGGCAACCCTAAAGCCTCGTCCCCAGATATGCCTCAAAGAAAGTGAGATTTATTTGATTCTGACCCGTTGGTCGTGCAAGAATATGTGCCTAATTTACCTGCAAATTCGATCTACCCTAAAAGAAATCGTCTTTTGTATTTTTCTGCCTCGTAAAAGGGACTAAATTACAAACAGAGTGAACTATGGGGCTGTGCAAGGCAAAACTAATTCGACCTCATAAATTCAAATTGGAAATACCTTTTTTGAGGTTATATAGTCTTGTTCAAGACGCTCGGCCTATGTCCATTTGCGAGGCCACAACCCTGTATACTAATAATTGGTTGTTGACCCCCCCCCCCCCCCCCACACCGAGGCTTAGCTGAGCCATGCAAACTCTTACACATGGGAATAAAAATGGCGTGACCAAGTCAAATTAAAATTCTTTGGTAATTTACTTGTCTATTTCCTATAAATTTGTAGTTTTTCACATTATTTAAAATTATGCCCACATAGCCATACCTTAGGCAATATTGCAACAAAATGATTAACTATTCAATATAAAACTACATCGAAGCAAAAACTGTTTGCAAAACCTGTTGTACATACAATTATATTGGCCAATGATATTGAAGTAAAAATCCTGGCCCTACCATGCACACAAATAACTCATCTCAGGTATTAAATAGCAGTATTAAATGATTCCAGAATCAAGTTCTTACACGTCAAAAATGGGATGCCTTGTTATTGTTAATGCTCGTAGCCTCAAAAACCAAACTCTTGGACTTCCAAGCATACGTTTAAAAATTCAACTTTAAATTCATAGGGGTAGCGTGAAACGTGGCCTAGCAGACTATATCCTAGCGTTGTGTTCTTCAAGATATGGTTATTTTTAGGAATGACCGTAATTCTCACGGGGGTGGTGTTTTATTGGCCATTAGCCCTGAACTACAACCAATTATATCGAACCGACGAAAATCTTCAGAAACCGATCTCAATTATTGGGCGTCAGTTGTTTTGGGATCAAAAAGGTGGCTTGTTGGGGTTTTCTATCGCCCTCGTAGGGGTGATATGGTGAATCACTGATTGTCTTAAGAGAAACTCTAAATGCCTACACACCAGAAACGCTATGCTGGGAACACTCCTTATGGGAATTCGGAGTTAAATGTTGATCAATTTGCAATCAAACCGCCAAAGTAAATATGCCTTCGTCTTTCAGAAATCGCCGATTCCTTCGGATTTCACCAGCTAGTAAAAAAATATACTAGTAAACAATCCGGTTCTAATTCTAGATCTTGTCGTCACCCACAACCACGATCAAATTTCAGTATTGTAGGTAACTGCTGAAAAAGCGACTACGTCTGATCACTATATGGTAACTTTAATTCTATAATCCCACTAGGAAACTTCTAAACCCTCTCCGTAAAGTTTTATCAATACGCCAAGGCAGATAGTAAATTGTTCAATGATCTTTCTTGAAAAACAGATGGGATAGATCATCTTGAAAATGATATGATGGTACTTGGAATGCTTTTGTCGATACGTTTGTCCGTTGCGTCGACGCCAGCAGCGAAGCGATACCCCGTGTTACCAGCGTTCTAGAAGCCCAAACCATGGGTCAAGCCTGACATTAAAATCTGATTTCTAAAAAACATCACAGCCTTCAAGAGGGCTAAGCTTCTGACAGAACCTCCATTGGAGGTAAATATAAATATCTGCGGAATAAAGTTAAGATATGAATATTAAAAAATCTTATAGGACCATTGGACTAAAATTGGTTAACAATAAATGACAACATGAAGCGGTTATGGAGGCTTGTAAGTCATCTCGCTCGCAAATGAAAATTATCTTTTAATATTGATGATTCAACAATGCCACCGATCAGCTAAAAATTGCCCAGGGAGTTAACGATCTTTTTTGCCAGTGTCTTTACACCAAAAAAAAACCAAATACTGAAGATTCTGGAGAATACATCTCCAGAGCTTGAAGTCCAAAAAGCTCCTTCAATGTCATTTAGTTCTGATATGGTCCTAAACAGAATAAAAAAATTAGCTCCAGATAAGCGGCCAGTCGGGCCGATGTAAATATCTCGGGACCGCATGCTTGAAGATGTGTGCTACAAATAGCCCTGTTCTTTGCGGCGAATTTTCTAATATCTCGTTGCATCTGGTAAGATGCCTATGGGTTGGAAAATTGCTCATATACGCCCCTGTGTACAAAAAGGGGGATCGTTCAACATTGACTAACTATCGCCCGCATCGCTAACTTCATCGTTGTTAAAATGCTGGAAGGGCTTGTCGGTGATTTTGGAGCTACGACAAAAAAAAAAAATCATATCTGCTAGCAAAGGGTCTTTGTTTGAAAAATCAGCACGTTCTCTCCAGGGAAAAATCCTGTACCACGGCCCTCGGGGAAGCTACCACAGAAATGGCTGCAGCCCTTGATCGTCGATCCAAAACCAACTGCTCGTAATCGATCTAATTATTGTTGGACCCTATAGACGGGCGGTTGACTCAATTTGCAACCAGGTGCTATTTTTTTAACGAAGCATGCATAAAACCTACGGAATTCGTGATCTGTACTGCAATGGATAACGTCGTTCCTGACTGGCGTCGCACAAACGTGTTATGTTCGCCGGTGCTAGTTCTGAGTGGAATGTGGTCTCTCCGGTGTCCTCCCAGGATCCGTTTTGGGACCCGCGTTTGTTTAATATAGATGTATTGATCTCCATCTCATTTCTGAAATCTACGTTTTACGCATATGTGATGATACGTCCCTTTAGAGATATAATAAAGAAACAGCCGTGAACCCATTTCCATTTTGCAATCTGATCTAGACCAATTAAAATGGTGGCTAACAACAATGCTCTCCAACTAAACATCTAAATGCAGTAATGTGCGAACCGACGCCAAAGTCAACGGTTCCGTCTACAGTGTTGAATAATACTGTCTTGATTACAACTGACAATCTTCGGCTCTTAGGGGTGACTGTATCCAGTGATCTTTCCTGGAACTGTCACGTAAAGAACATTGTTAAAAAAAGTGCAATAAAATGCTCGGTTTTTTAGAGTTGTTGCGGGTATAAAGAACTTTATGTTTGCTCCAAACTTTTTACAGACTATCTTTACCAAGTCTTGATTATGGTCTCAGTTTGGACAGAATAAGAAGTGCAATGTTGAAAAATTGGACAAATCAGATCGTGCTACTAGGAATGATCTTTGTCAAAGCAGGGGGGCGCAATCATGATGACTGAAATAGACTCTAAAACTTTAAAACTACTACTTTGAAAAATAGTAAGGAGTTACCTTTCCATATTCTTTTGCTTGTCTGTTTAGTAATTTGTCGTTTCAATTTGCATGGTGGTGTGTCCAATTACTACTAGAAAGGAGGCTTTAACTTTCAAGCATGCGATCACCCCCTAAAAGAATTCATATAAATACTGCCTTTTGTTAACTTCCCAGTGCAATGGTCTGCTATTCAACCAACTACCAGAGACTCCTTCCTCACCTCTAGCAAATCTGTTTTTAAATCTCTATTGAAGTCCCCTTTTATGGAACATGTGAATCTTAACTATTACTTTTTATGCTTAAACAAATGTTTAGGGCTGTTACATAATGTGTGTGTGGGTGGGTGTGGGCATGTGCTTGTATATTTTTTTATGTTGTGTATTTGTATGGTTGTTGTGGGTTGTGTGTGGGTGTGTGTGGGTGTGTAGGGTGTGTGTGCGTGTGTGTGTTGTGTGGTGCATACTTTTGCGTTTTGTAGTGTCTATTGAAGTTGGGAGCACGGCACCCTGTGGTGACAGTGCTTTTTGTGCTTTCAGTGCTCCTGGCTTATCATCAGACCTCATTATGCTTTGTTTCATTTTGTTGTTGAATTGCCAGTTGAATTTAAATAAATAATTGTAATTAGAACTTCTTCTTCTTATCGCAAAAGATCTAACACATTATTTTATGCAAATGAGGGTGTTTGAGTTGAACATATGGTTTAAAAATATCATGCAAGGACACTTGGAAGGATGGTAACGTGTAATGGGAAAATTTGCAACTTCATTTTTATCAAAAAAGGTTTACTTTGTGAAGAATGGCCCCAATAGCGCGACTCATGGTCAAAAAAGTCGCCCCCGTCAGTAAAGAATAGAGCGTCATTGATTGGCCACATATATCCAAACAACTCATAAACAGCCCTAATGGACCCCCCCCCCTCCCCGCGAAGAAGAATTGTTCGCAATCACACAAAAAGATCTTTAAATACCAAACACCCGCGCAACAAAACCCTGAACAAGGCTGTATGGAACCGGAGCTGGCGAGCTAAGCCGCAGACACTGTGTGGAACCCGCGGATTAAAAATTGCTGGGCTATGATTTAACGGTGAAATTGAACGTATGACATGCGTTTGGCAACAAAAATTACTATGTAGGGTTTAACGAGAATCCAGGCCCGTACGGGGGGGGGGGGGGGGGGGTGCGGGTCGCACCCAAAATTCCACAAAAGGGGAAAAATAAGGTAACCTTTGCTAAAATTTTTGATAAAAAGGCCAATTTTAGAGAAATTTTGACAAGCAAAGTCCACATTTTTGGTTGTTTGTGATGAAATGTTCAAAAGGTCCAAAAAGCATTCATTTTAGGGGGGGGGGGTGGTCCAAAAAGAGGTCACTTTTCGATGTTTCCGCCACCCCCCAAACTAACATCCTGCGTACGGCCTTGCGAGAAATCCCATTCTAGAAGTTTGGGGAAGAAGGAAGAGGTTTGAAGATGTTTTCTATGTGGAATGGGTGTTTGAATCCGAATTGTTGGGGGTCCAACTTGGGAAATTGTGGGGAACTTTGGAAAATAAGGGGTACGATAGTGCAGGGGAAAATTGAAATCAAGTCAATTGTGTTTAAATGTAACAAGGTATCGACCCAATAATAAGGATTAAAACAAAAGTTATAGTTGGTATGGTTCCCGTTTCTACCTACTACTTTGCCTTCCGGTCGTTCGCTGGCGATCTATATAATTCAGCATTCACGGCTGCCTTGAACAAGGTTGGGTATTATTGTTCATAGTTGGTAAGGCCATCAATAAACGCAACACGCCCACCCTCGTCCTGTAGAGGGGGGGGGGTACCTGGGGACCCCTTTGCAAAGTTTAATGCAATGAAGGATGTCTCCCACCCACCCACCACTCTCCTTCCTCTCCCTTTCGCTCTATTTAACCTTAGTCTCACCACCCACCTGACAATCTGCCTCCCTTTCACTTCCCCCCATATCCCTTTTTTTTCCCCTCCCGCCCCCTTTCGGGTTTGTTTTTGCCTCTCCTCAACCCTTAGTGAGATTCGAACTAGACCGCTCTTGAAAAACATCTGTAATGGACAGGAAAGATGAATCGAACCCCGGTAGTTGGATCGAATGACAGAAAGAAGAAGAGAAAGAAAGAGAAAAACGCACTGGCATAAGAGCGTATTGTGGTGGTTAGACATCAATCAAATTTCATAAAACTGGCCGCGAGATAGTTATTCAGATTGATGACCGATCAGGATACAATAGACTCCTTTTGAAAGGGTCAGACCAGTTAGTGGATCCACTCTTGAGACCAAAATCCGGATGGATCGGATGGATTTAGGAAAGGTAAAAGCTGCACACGCCAAGATCACATGTTGCGCAGGCTTATAGAGGGAGCCAAAGGTCAACAACCTCCTCTGTATATCACTTTCATCGATTTTCGCAAAGCATTCGACTCCATAGACTGTGAGATGATGTTTGCCACAGTCCGTCACACACGCGGCCGTTCAGGTAACGTTGTCAATCAACAAATACTCTAGTGCAAATCATGGTCTAGCCGACTCTAATATTTTCATTGCGATCTCTAACTCTAAAATATAATGAAATAAAAAAATTGCACCTAAATTGGGAATCGAATCCACTACGTTTAGATTATAAGACGACCGCCTATAGAAGGACGCTACGCAATTCGAACCGACAGATGATCGGTTTTTGTAAATACTTAAATAAATAAAGCGCACACACATCATAATCTACTTGTTTTACGAGGTTACCTGGTCGGCCCTTAGTGGACACTTCTAACCGACACCTTTGAAGTTTCAACTGGCGTACTACAAGGAGATGTTCTAATTCCCTTCATGTTCATCTTTGTTATTGACTTCAGAATTCCAGCCCTGATTTTGGATTTGCCTCTCACCCAAGGAAATCATCTAGACAGCCTACCCCGCATCCTAAACGATCTTGATTTTGTAGATGACATCTTGTAAACTGCTTGAAAGTTTACTTAGTGGAGCCCAAAAGCAGTTGAATTGCCATGGTGACAATGCTAAAATGTTGGCCTGAAGATTAAGGTCAGCAAAACAGAATTGATGTCATTTTCTGCCGGGGCAGGAGATCCCTATCTTGATGGTGAAATCATTAAGAAGGTGGATGACTTCCAGTATTTGGGATCGATGATGGCAAGCTCCGATAGCGATATCTGTCGAAGGAGATGCCTTGCTTGGTTTGTCTTTTGGAAGCTAGAGAAAGTTTGGTCTGTCTTTTGGAAGCTAGAGAAGGTTTGGAAGTCCCAGATCATTCCTCTTAACCCCGAACGTTAGATATTTAGATCATCTTGTCTGTCTATATTGTTTTATGGACGTATGAATGGATACTCTCAACAGCTCAAATCATACATCATCAGTTATCGTATCATGCTAAAAAATCCACAGACAAGACCATGTTATTAACGAGACAGTCTACAACATGATAGGTCAGAAACTCGCTTTCTAAAACCATGCAACAAAAGGCAACTTGGAGCCATGTCTTGCGAAAGCAAGGACAGCAACTCATCTCCCAGTATGCGTTAACTTGCCAACCTATGCATGGAAAACGGAAGAGGTTGCCCACCAATGCTCTATCCCCAGTTCTTTGGTTGGCTGATCAACAGAAATGTTGAGCTTACTCCAAGAGAAATCATCCTCACTGCCTGGGAGAAAGCTATATGGAGACGGATTGTTAGCGACTGTTCGCAGCCGATGGAGGAGGAGGAGGATGCCTACAATGCCTACAACCTAATCAATAGAGTTTTATAGAAATCGACGAAAGGGCCCACAATAAGAAGTACATAATTATTATACTTACAAGGACTTTCTGTGGGACCTTTTAGAGTTATAATGTTTGAATGAGATAAGAGCATGTTCTGGATAGCTAGCCCAGTGACACACACAATTTCCCTCCCCAAGCAAACTTTGCTTTTTAGGGTACTATGGGATATTTGAACACTTATTTGCCGCTAAAAAGTCTTCATATCGTAAATGTCCGGCGGGTGCTGTGCTGGTATTACATTTACAAAATGATAACAACCCATAGACACACCAAGAAAAACGAGAGGCACTGAAGACGTTTTCGATCGATCTTAAAACAAAGGTTATATTATTTTCTCTAATAAAAGATCCATTTGTATGTTTGTATTTTTCATCACAATTCTATATATTGATCAACATTGACGTTTCATGTAAATTTTTGATAGCATTTGATCATATCATGTGAATTAGGGAGTCTGACCTCTGAGTTCAGAACCAGTTCTTTTCTTTCACAAAACGTGTGTGTTGGTCTCTACATTTTTAGTTGTGAAACTAAATCAGGTCTTTTATAGTGCTTCCTCTCCCATTCTTCTGAACCAGTTCTTTTCTTTCACAAAACGTGTGTGTTGGTCTCTACATTTTGGTTACAATGGCTCGTACAGATAGAATAACATTCAATTATGTCCCTTCAGGAACAGTGTTGGCATCTGAAATGTGACCCTGTCCCTAAATGAGGAGTCATATAGTGTTGATACGTTGTGTCTTTAAATTAAATTTGAAATTAATCATAATGTTTGGACTAGTAACAAACCATTTGAGTGGTAAAGATTTTGTCTGAGTCATTTTTGAGGCTTTTGGTGGAACTGTACATTTCTAAATTCTAATCAAATTTCCTATAGGTGTGTGCGTGTTGAAGACATGCAAATCTTCGATGCTCTGTAGCTAAAAAATCAGCCTTCATCATATGACGCGTTCATTTTTGTTGAAGAGGTATGGTCCTAACCTTATAGCCGAGAAAATGACGTTTGATGAGAGGTCATTTTTGCACAAGACTGTGGGGAGTTATTTAGTGGTGTGATTCCATATTACTCTACCTCGCCATATTAAAACAATTTTACTGTCTGGGGTAGAGTACATTATCCGAGCACAAACACGGATAGCATACTCTTTATTTCTTAATTCATTTGATAATTGTAAGTGCCTAAAACAATCAAATAAAAGACAATATAAAATGTCTTAAGATAATAAATAAAAGACAAAGCAATATCCTCAAAAACAAAACCGTAGCAAAATAAATACAGATACAAACATAACTAAAACCGAAAACACGGAAAACCAATACTTCTATACAAATAGTTTGTCGCGTGTCAGTGTCTTTTAATAATTAACAACTGATATTTACCAAGAAAATCCTTGTTTACAGTTAATACATTTAAGTGACTATCAATGCTATCGTTTTCGCTGCAAGTCGTTTCGACACTAGTTTTGTGCGAAAGAAATGATACTCTGCGTGCAAAATTGGGTCTGAGAGCTGTTGGTTTGCATTAATGGTTTTTGACTGGTAAACAACCGAACATCAAGATGATCTTAACTCTCTTCCTTCTCCATTTTGCTACATATGCCACTGCAACAAACGTCAAGCTATGCCAGTATGATTTGTGTGGTAAGTAAAAATTATGGAAAATAAATTGTAGCACCGAATGACGGAAGCTATGACAAATAAACTAAATTTTTAGTGTTTACGTATTCATATTGAATGACAGACCTATGTTGTATCTAGCATAGGAACAAAATATGCCAGAATAAATAAGCTGTTGAATACTTCCGTTCCAAAAAAAGATCCAAATGATTTGCTCAGATTTGCTCAATAGTTGTGACATTATTAGAGTGATTATGGGTTATTTCATAGATGGTACGAATAGGTGCATCCAACACCACACCTATCAACAGTGATAACACTAAAGCATATTCGTGTACCTAATGACGTGTATTTCATTTCATTTCACTTTATTTAGGTCAAACCAAGGATTAAAAACACAAAAAGCATACATAAACGCATACTTATTTCCATTGTGGTCCTTGCGCCTACAGTGGTAAATACAAGATTACATAAAGGATTGCACTTATACACATGAACATATACGTGCATTTTGAAAGTTAGATTAAAATACATATAAAATATTGCACACCAAAAAGCAATAAAAGATAAACTAGGACCAGCCCAGAAAATTTAACATAATCTTACATACACACTTTGTTCAGATTCTTTGAGTTGAATCAGTAAATGGTTTTTGACTTCCTTTTTAAATACATCAGAGCACTGTTGATTCTGAACTTCGGAAGGCAGTTTATTCAAATATCAACAGCTTGAAAGGCAAAAGTTTTTTGCCCATGAGTACCCCTGCGAATTTTGTGAAGGGCCATAGACCCTGACCTGGTAGAGTAATTATGGACATCCACAGCCTTTGTTACACTATCCCGAAGATAGGCTGGGCTTTTACCAATTCCTTCCTATCCGGCCACCCTCGTTTAGCGGGGACAAAACCGGATTTCAAACTTTGGTTTAACTAACTAAAACTCTGTAAACTCTATTTTAATTGGTTACTCAAATGACTGAGAAGTAGTGCCCGAAGGTTACACACTCAGAAAGAAAAAGTGCAAAAGCGGTTCCCTCTATATGAAACCCTGTAAGTGCTTGTAAGGGTCTTCAACGAATAAAACAAGTTCTTTAACTGCTGTATATCACCTTTTATGGTTCGGTTAGGAACCTTTTGGGGTTCTCACATTTTTAAGAACCATTTTGAGGGTTCCAATCTTGAGGGTTCCATATAGATTTTTCTGGA